>JADLZK010001783.1:0-104061 GCA_015847255.1 Hyparrhenia diplandra
CTTTTATTGAAAACAAGGGATATTATGGGTGCTTTTACTTGAGAGATGAGGTGGTTCATCTTCTTTTCATTCATCTTTTTTTATTTGTTTTGTGCAGCGTAATGAGTTAACCTATCGTCATTTCATTTTCACAGGCTAATAATTAGTATATGCATGAGGAATGGGCTGATTCCACCAAAAATATTTAGATGAACTCATGACGCATCACCTCATGAAGCATGGGGTGACTCCATAAATCAAATACACTATTACAAGAGCAGTTTAAAGAAACAAGAAAAAAAAAAACAAGTTAAAGAAAGAAAGAAAACCAATTTAGAAATATTTTCTTTGTCCGCAGGATCAACCTAGTGAGCTCTCGATCTTGAAAAGTCTCCCTTTGTAGGATCACCCCCTGATTAAAACATGTTAGAAAGTAAAGCTTCTGAACAATCCTTTTTAATCACATCACATAGTCTTGGCTTATTTTCCTCACTGCGCTGTATCCTCAAGTTTCTAATTGGTAATTTCCTTGCGGCAATGTTGGCAGTTCGTAGGATTTCTTGTTGTTATCGCCGCCGAGGGGTGCAAGTTAAGAAAGCCACAAACTCAATACACTGCATTCCTTGGCGGCTGCTCATCATCTCTTCGATCAGATAATGGCAGAAACACCGGACAACATAACAACAACACTAGACAAGTCAAAAAGGAATAATAAAATGGATGCGAAACACAGGCCTGTGACCAGCTTTGTCGAGAAAAATAACAGACCACCTGCATTTTTAAATAAAAAAACCAAAACCAAACATGCCTGAGCCCGACACCACAGCACCATGTATAAAAGAGTTCCAATTTTAAATCCCTAGAAATCCTTGGGAGCAAAACCATTAATTTAAAAAGTTATTAACAAATCATTTAATTTTGTTTTAAGTCGTCAACCATCTGTAACTTAATTTGCTAAGTTTATATATATAGCAAAAAATATCATAACGTCTACAATACCAAATAAATTGAGGGTTTACATGAAACAAAAAAATCTCAGTACCCTGTGATATTTTTGAGATTTTACATGAAACAAAAGATTGAAGTGGACCAAAATTCCCTTCTGAGCAGGCGCTATAACACTGAGATATAATAGTGTAGTATCAATTGAAAATACATAAAAAATATTCCTCAAAAAAATTGAAAAATACATAAAAAAAAAAGAGTCAACTCAAATCTCCATTGACTGCACAAAAGCACAACGACGACGTTTAACTTTTAACGTACAGTCCACTCTATTGGGACTTAATAACGTTCTCGCTGGTTAGTTAACGAGCCTGCAATTCTTCCTGATCTCGCCATGGGTGCCGTCCTTCAAGTCGATTCCAGCCATCTTCAACATGGCTGTTTCTGAACTTCATTTCCCACTTGCCGTCCCCGTTGGCGAACTCACGCACCATCCTTGCGGTCTGCCGCGAAGCCAGCAATGCAGCATCCGACGTTGGGGCAACACCCCGTGCCTGAGCACGTTCGTGTAGTACTGGCTGTCCAGCACGGCGGAGGTCACCGTGTCCTGCCTGACCGTCGGGATATTGGTGGTGTCGCTTGCGTCGGTCTGGCACTTCCTCTGAGCCACCTCTTGAACGACGAGTCCATGTCGGACCCACTGCCGACGCGATCCGCAAAAGGAGGAGCAGTGCGCACGGCCGATGGAGTGGGGCGCCGGAGAGCACGACCATGTTCCCCTCATCTAGCCCCTTTTTGGCGGCGAATTTTGTAACGAGCTCGCTGAGGTGCTGCTGAACGGCGCCGGGAGGAAGTCGAGGGGTCTCGTCGGCTTTGAGTAGCGGCCGTCGAGTGCGGCCGGCTGGCATCTCGAAGTCGATTCTGTAGTCGCCGTCGGCGCTGAGCACGGGACGCGTCGCGCGCGGCGAAGGCGACGATGTCCGCGCAGGAGACGGTCCTGGGCAGGCCTCCTCGAGGGCGTCCTTGGGCCGCGTCGATCACCTGGAAACCCCTTTTTAGGCTGCCTATGTTGGGTAGCCCCAGCCTCCGGCAGCGGGTTCTCCGGCGGGGTCGAGCAGCACCGAAGCATCACAGCCCTACGCATGCAAGCAAAAAAGGAACTTAGCAAATGGCAATGCAGCTATATATACAAGCAGTAGACGCATATTACCGACCTCGACGAAGAAGTCGTGAAAGAGCAGCCGAATGAGCTTCCCCGCACCGACGCCGGCGTTGTCTCGCACGGCCTTCTTCACCTGGGCCCTGACGATGTCCTCCCGCCCTGGGCACGTCTTGTCGTAATAGCTCACCTCAAGGGGCGCCCCCCAGGGCACGAAGCCGCCCAGAGCATGAGCATCACGCATGAAGTCAGACCGGCATGCTTCATACTTCCCGCCATCTGCGGGTAGCTTGGTGTTGGACAAGCTGAATTGTGTCTCCTAGCAGGTTGGATTCGCCACACTACTTGTAGACGCAGATTCCAGTCGAGGATGATCGATGTACAGAGTGACATGGATGGGCGGGCCGGTTACAGGACTATCCTGTCATTTTATTTTTGTCTTCAGCAAAGCTGTACCGAGTGCTCCATCGTAAAAGATTTAATGCGGCCATCAGGCAGCAACTCAATCATCGGTGCGTCAAAGCTACCACGTCGAAGCCGAGCTTCCAAATGGCCGGAAAGATATGACATCCAGACCATGAGCTGTATGTCAACCTTGCATTCATTAGTCAGCAGCTGTAACCCCCTTAAGCTGTATCTACGGTGTGTCGTAGTTACTTCTTTTGAATTCCCTCACCGAAAAAGACGGCTAGAGGGAAATTTTAAAAATTTCAGACTTGTAGCTCACGTCCTCTCAAGATAAAACACAAAACCACACGGAAGATCATTTTACCTAAAAAAGAAACAGGGTGGGATGCGCTTATAAGAAGTACTAGGACGCATCACCGGATCAACCGGAAGGGAATCGATACGAGACCCAATGGAACCATGGAAAAAATTAGCACAACACGCAGTCGGGGCGGACTGTCCGGACGACGAAATTTTTGAGCGCAGACGCGGTGAAACAACACTTCAATCTTCACTAGAAACAGGGTTGACTGTCCCGGCCCCCGAGAATGCATACTATTCTAAGTAGTCCGGGTCAGCCAAAAACTTGAGAACCGAACATAAAAGAAAAAGGTGCTAGAAGTGCTGCTTCTTGAAACGGGCGGACAGTCCGGGAAAACTGTTACAGTCCGGTGAAGAAATTTTTTTAAAGGAAAATGTATTAATCTTGTTACATTACACCGATCCTTTTACAAACAGAAATTTCAAGAAAAGGAAAATTACAAAAGAAGACCAAAAACTTCGCTCATCTTCCTCGGCCTTCGGAGATACCTTGTTACCCCGCCGGGCCGCTTCTCAATCGCCGCCGGGCATTGTAGCCAAGTCTAACAAGGCGGAGGTTGCAGGCGGGGCCGACTGAGGCTTAATCACCGAATAATTAATCGCCAAATCCCCGCACTAACGACGCATCTCTTCGATCTCCGGCCGCAACCCGAGCAAGCAAAGTTTCTTCCAAATTTCACCATAGATCATTTTCTTTCAAGATTAACAGGTCAACAACATCATCACCTGAAGAAGGCGGCGATGTATGTGCCGCCCTCGACTCTGAGGCAGGTCTCAGCCTCTCGGATTGACGCCGGAGAAGATCGCCATCGGAGAAAACGGAAGAAGCTGGGAGAATTTATTCCTTCTTGTCGCCGTCGCTTCCGCATCGCCGGCGCCGCCAGAAAAAGCAAACCGCAGAGGGAGACATGCTCCTCCGACAACAACTTTGTCTTTGTAGGGTCTTGCTTTCGGTCGAGGGCCGGATTATGCAGGCTTGAAGGCCTTAACGCCCCAGCTCGAGGAAACAGAGAGACTAAAATGACATAAAACAAAATCGCCCTACTCCAAATGAATAAATCCGACTCAAATCGAAGGCTCTTGTCGTGGAGAATCAAAAACTAGATGATCTAGGCTATGAGAAGAGCCTAATCCTAAGAACATGGCACTTCACCAAAAGAATCACCGGGAATCACGGATCTCATCTCATACCGATGAATACCCACCCTCGAGCACAAACTTGCTCAAATTCACGCATTTAAGTGGGATTCAATGGATTTTTGGGTGAATCTCTTCGTTCTTGGTCACAAACGGATTAAAAGAACAAGAATCACAAGAAACGAACCGCATGAATCCATGAAGGGAGGAGAAAAGGGGAGTGAGGTAAAAAGAACAAATAGAACACAAAAACTCGAGCAAACTCACAAAGCACACAAGCGAATCGATCTAACCCAAAAAGCCTAGAGGCATGCACACTAAGGGGTGTAAGCCTCCTACGAACACGACAAAAAAATAGTTGTCCGGACCTCTCCCACATAGAGAGCAACTACAAACCGCGGAAACCCTAAGGATGAACTCGCGAACCGGAGAGGCAACCCGAGATGGAGGACCGCCTCTCTATTTATAGTCTTGGTCCGAATGACCATCTCACCCCTACTAATACAATTGTTATAAACCACTTAGCCGCCGGGGCATAACGGCCGGACTTGATATCTTCTAACGCGACGCCACCACGCCACCTCACTCTCATAGCATTGCTAACGTGCATCTTCTAGGGGCCGCCACACGCCGCCCTTCCATCCACACGGAACATCCGCCCGGTTTTGAGGCCCATACCCCAAGAAAAACTCGCCAATCGATGGTTTTGAGGCCCAAACCACCAAACCCACCGATGGTTTTGAGGCCCAAACCACCGGGGCCCGACTTTAGAGTATTGCTCCGACGCCGTCCGACACGCTTCGCCACCGTTTTCAACCGGTCGAGCCGCCAAGTCTCCCAACTTGCAACGCCTGCCGCCTTGACCCCGATCGACACGGTCATGCCACGCGGCCTTGCATTCGCCGATGTCCCGCATGTCAGCCACCATGGCTAGCCACCTAGTGATTGGGTCCCCTCACCACCTCCTCCGTGGCTCATGCTGCTAAGATGTCCTCCTTGGCCCCTTCACCTCGGCTACCGCCTACCATCTCCAAGCTCCACACATGTATAACACAAACTAAAATACACGCCTTCGACACACTCTATGTGTAAAATGAACATAGCCGAAGCATAAAGGATGAAGGAAAATAGAAGTAAAATGTTGACTATTGACAATCACTCAATGACACAACTAAACACATTTGATCTAAATCAACCATGTGTTAAGACCCTCCCTTCTTTCTTTTTATAATTCCTACCCTGTGTTTCAAATTATAGAGAAATAGATGTATCAAAAAAGTCAAACGAACTTATTGTTTTCAACAAAAAGAGCACCATTCAAAAAACTAATTAACATAAATGAACAAGAGATTCAAGGAGTGAATGATCCACTGCTCTCGTGAGAATATTTATTATTTTATCGTGCTATAAAAAAAGTGGGGTTTTTAGGGATGCCCACCCTCACTAAGGCTAGTCTCAATGCACAGTTTTATAGCATAGTTATTAAAGATACAAACTTTAGGTATCGAGCCAAATGAGTTTCATGAGAATGAAACCTCTTTCATCTCGATGAAACCCCTCTCATTTAATGACCCCCGC
Source organism: Hyparrhenia diplandra (assembly GCA_015847255.1). Lineage (NCBI taxonomy): Eukaryota > Viridiplantae > Streptophyta > Magnoliopsida > Poales > Poaceae > Hyparrhenia > Hyparrhenia diplandra. Next base: position 5,567 of record JADLZK010001783.1, read on the forward strand.
TGCCCAGCAATTTTGCTAATGTGGCAGCCTATTTAATGTGCATAACAACCTCATGAAACTTGCATTGAGACTAGCCTAATTCCCTCCCCGATCCAAACGTTATCACAAAATCTGATATCATCTCGTGGGTGTAAAATTTTGACACTCATTAAGTTACGACTTTTACCATATATCTACGTGTTCCTAATAACGCACCTTTTGACTCTTTTTGCTCTGGCCGTGCAAACTTGCTGGACTCGTCTCCTTACACAAAAACGAAATCACCGCTGAGCCGATAGTGACGATTATAACCAACAACTTGCACAAACGACGGCCAAAGCTGACGACGAGGGGTTATGAACCGATAGTGATGATGTTTTATTAGTAGTGCGTAATGAAATTCCTCCTTCACATCCATGGTTGACGTGCATGACGAAGTTTCTCCTTAGCATGCATGGTTGTGATGCTTCCAAAAAATTAATTTTGCCGCTTCCATAGTAGTGTGTAGCCAAAAAAAAATTGTTTTGTCTTTTAGCAAATATACTGCGGCGTTGCAGCGGGAGAAGAAAAAAATACTAACAAACAATTAACATCTTTTTTGTCCGCAATAAAAGAATTAAACATGCATGGTTTGAGACTTCAAAAAATTATTCTGCATTGTTGTTAAATGATCTCCATTTGCATATACAATCTATGTTCACAATATTCTCATGTGTGGACAATGATTTTGCCCGTGCGTTGCATTGGATGTGGTTACATGAACACTTGAATTTTAAGATTTGTCTTGTGTTCCAATTCTTTTCAAAATATATGAATGCACACTCGACGACGAATCTGTCATCGACGGAAGCTCCTGGCGGCGGACAACGATATCTCAACTGGGGGTGGTACTGGATCTTCCGGTGATGACATCGTACACGCTCAACATCTCCTCATCGGATTCCAGCGGATCCCAGGACACTGCACGGTCTTGTCCTTGTAGTTGTAGCCTCTCACGATTCCGACACGCGACCTCCTCCACCTTCGATGGCTTCATCGTCATCGGCGTCCTCCTGACGACGTGCTGCCTCGGGAATAGCTCATTGTTGTTCTCTTCGTCCCAAACCACCAACGACGTCGACGGTACACAACACTGTTGCGTGTCGTCCTGCCAGAGCATGTCCACCGATGTTCAAGTCCCAGTCCATGGCCAATGGCCACCGCTCTAGGTCTTCGTTGTCTAACAATGGCGGTTCCTCCGACGTGGTCGCTGCTGCCTCCACAACTGTCGCCAGTCCCGGTGCATGGCAGCCCTTCTCGTCGTCATTGTCAGCCCACATGCGGCGGTGGCAGACGACTGCTCCGGATCGTGATTGTTCGCGACGACAACGTTGGTGGTGGAAGTAGCGCACGCCCCAGTATCTGTACTCCAAGACGTTGTCGAGACACAAGAAGGTGAGGTCGCGCGATGAATCTGCTGGTTTGTCGATGCGGCCAGTGGCCCGACGGTGTCGGTGTTGTCCAGCCGCGATGACGACGCGACCCAGTAGACGAGACAGTGGCGGTCTCCACCCTATACACCGTGTCGTCGCCATGGTTGGGCTTCCAGTAGCTCTTGAGCCACCGGGACGCCCTGAAGATACCCGGGGCACCGACGCGTTTCCCGTTTCCCTGGGTAGAACTCTGTTCTTCAAGCCATCCTTGTTCATGGTCTTCCCCGTCGTCCAAACCTCGCCTGTGTGCCCCCGTGCAACCCCTGCACTTCGCGCCGTCTTCGATGCCACATCAGTTCTATTGGAAGATATGCATATCAAAGCTTGTTATTTTTTCCTAATAGTATTTTTAAATAAAATAATATATGCCACATCTGCTCAAAAGCCCCTCGATAGATTACACATTTTGAATTTCCAAAAAAAAAACATCACTACATGGCTAAGGACAAATTTTAAATACAACCTTAAAATATCTTTACTGGCTAGGAATGTTAATAGTGTATCTAATTTCATATTAACTAGAGATATTTCGGTATTGCATATAAAAATATCTCTATCCACATAAGGACGGTAACTTGAGACGCTTTTTTACAACATATCTTCATGCTTACTCATGGTTGAAAGCATGTCTAATTATGTGTTAAATTTATATGTTATTAGTGGCATGTCAAAAAGCATTTTTATGTTCCTATTGATGATATTGAGATGCACTCTACAATGTGTGTAGAGGTTACTGACGGTTGAAAGTGTAGCTAATTTTGTTTCATTTTAATACAATGTCAATAGTGTGTTAAAATTGTGTCTACATATCTCTTGACGTTGAAAGCGTGTTAAATAGTGTGACACTTAGATACGTTATTGAAATTGTGTCAAAAGAATGTCTTTGCATGCCAATGTAGAGATGATTTTGACGGCGTTACAAATACAACATAGCAAAGGGGGTTTTCTAGTAGTGAAATTTATACGCTAAAATAATTATATTTATGATGTCAACTAAGTATCATTAGATTATTATCTAAAAAACTAAGTATCATTAGATTCCTCATTAATTATATTTTATAGTATAGTTATATGATGTCATAAACCTTTATAATTTTTTTTTTCTATAATTTTGGTCAAACTTTTTTTTTTTTTTTTTTTGTATTATCTTTTGGTTTTTTGTCTTTTACCCTATTTTTTTGTGTTCTTTTATACTTGTGTCATATGAGTTCATCTATACCCTATCCCAACTAGCTTGGGACTAAAGGCTATGTTCTTGGTGTTGTTGTTTGGTCAAACTTAAGAGGTTTTGTATTCTCTTATTCACATACTTGTCATCCCTAGACCCGAAGCAAAATATTGTATGAATTAAGAATACCAAATTCTTTTAATTTAATTATTTCACATAAATTCACAATAAATCAAGTGAACTTGTTGGCTGTACTAATTATATGCACGGTCTTTGCTTTGTCACTCTTGATGAATGAGACGAAAACGATGATGGAATAAGGCCAAGGCGACTTGGAGTAAAAGTGTCTCCCGGCATAGAGGAGGAGAAAAAGAAATGCTATGTTGACAATTATAGTGGTATACATTTTGTGGTGGGCAATGCTCTATTGGTTGTTAGTAAACTACTAGCACACATAATCATTTTAACAATGATAATAATTATTATTTCCTTTGAAACACTTGAACATTATTCAATAGCAATATGTTCAACATAACAAAAATAAGATGGAAAAGTATTCAATAGATTCATTTTCTATTGTTCTTGATCCTTTGAAATTGTGGTAAAAATTTCTTCCTTACCAACCTTTGCAATTTGGAATACAAAGCATGGCATAAATCTATATCTATACCTATTAATAAAGAGAGGAAATTTCTGCCAAATTTTTTCACCTTTTTTTTTTTCCTTTCACCTTTTTCCTTCCACCTCTTCCTCCTGTACTAATCTCCAAGTCTGACACTTTTTTCTGCCTCCAAATCCTAAACTGAATATGGTAGTGGCGTCATCGATAGACATTGGCGGCCGCCAGCTTGGGATGGTGACGTGCGCCACCAACGAGCTCAACCTTGCCCGCCTGCCATCTCCATGTGGCATATATTATATTATTTAAAGATAAAGTAGGAAAGTAATAAATAACAAAAAATAACAATAACAAATATTATGGAAAAATGACAAAACATAAAGTTCAACCATGCACTAACCGTGTGTTTGCTTTTGGGACCAGCAGGATGGAGCGGCTCATCCTCGGTTTTGGAGATGGAGCCGCTCCATCCTTTCTTTGGTTGTAATCTTTGATTTTGAGGACAGAGCGGCTCCATCCGATGTTTGGTTACGGGTGTCACTTCAACCAGCGTTAACTTGGGCCACTTTGCATCGGGACCCCTAGAGTTTATCAAAATTCACCAGGGCGGATATGAAATTTCTTCTCTATGGTACATTTACCCGAGCAACCGAGAGTGAAATAAAATTTTGTTCAAAGCCCTCTTCTCCCCATCTCTCTTTGCCACCATGAGATCCGGGGCCTAAGTTCACTATCGATGATCCGTGCCGGCTTCGCCCGCCACGCCGGATCCGAAGCGTGGCCAAGCTCGTGGCGGCGGATCCGTGCGCCCCGACCTCACCAGTGGGAGTCGCCCGCGTGGGTAGGCTGGACAAATCGAACGTGGGACGCCGGTAGCGCCCGCAAAGTGCAGCCGTCCCTCGCGCGGCGGTGTCCTCGTCGCGGTGGCTGGGGCGAGGCGGCGATCCTTGGACCCTTGCGCCGCTGGCGTGTGTCTAGGCAAAGAAGCGAGGCACGGCGGCGGTCATGGCCACGGGCAGCCATTGCCGGAAGGATGGGACCTGCGCAGGTGGAGCGAGAGGGTGGCGTCCGTTTTTACTCGTGGACGGAACCCGGGCGGGTCGGCTCCGTCCGCTAGATTTGGGAGGACGGAGCGAACCCACATATTAGAGGAATATTCCCTTTGGGCTGGCTCCATCCCCTTCCAACCCACAACCAAACAGCCAAAAAGGGGTTGGCTCCATCGGGTTGATCTCCACCCTCCAACCAAACACACGATAAGGGATTGAGACCAACGTGTCTTACCATTAAGGTCAATAGTTTACATAGGTTGAAGGTGGTTAATATTTTTATTATTTATTATATGCATAGCTTTTCCATGATTTTTCATTCTTTTTAACTTTGATTTTATTTTAAAAAATATATAAAAAACAATTGGAGCTGCGTAATTCTTTGAACATGACCTCAGGTGGATAATTCGTATCCAATGTGGATAATAATTAGTGGGTATGGATAGGGTTATAAACTTGAGATGCTTTGATTCTCCAAGATTTTTGGAATAACTAAAATTTGGGATGGAGGGAGTATTTTATACTAGTATCGCTCGTGGGTTGCTACGTGATAGCTAAATTTTTATATAAAAACACACGGATTACAAGCAAGACAATAATATTGTGGAATTAAACAATGATATTAAAGTAACATTTAATCTAAACATGCAAGTTTTGTGGAATTAACATTGTCACGGATATCGCGGTGTCGCGAGACTCATAAACTCTATCGTATAGAGTTTTCTGTAATTCGCCTAAGCTAATGTTTTCTATGGTTGGAAGATGTCTTCCATATCCATTTATTTCATGCGCTAATAATCCACGAATAAGTTTCGACGCATCACCATACCATCTTGTACACATGAGAATGTGTACAAATATTATTGCTTATCACATAGGCCCTACTGCGTGTTTTGAAAAAACTCACAAAATCTTAAATATGCAGGTTTCAGTATCATCGCAAGTGTTGGGCTAGTTGCATATACAGATCGATAAAAGTACCAATTCTATTTAAATTAGCAGAGAACCCCGTGCTTCGCACGGGTTAGAAGGCAGAAATGCAACATTTTATATGATTGTACATGTAAGCAAAAAGATAAGTTTGTATACAATTCTGGATTCATAAATTAGAAACGGAAAGTTAACATACAGAGGTTGAGACAACGATGAAGCCGTGCCAAAATGTATCGTGGAAGTTATATAAACTGTGATGACCGGCAAGCAAATATGGAAATGAATTTATGGAGATCACATTAAGGTATGAAGCACACACATTATGCGTATGTGTGATTCGCATGTAGCTCAGCAGGTGCTTTTTTTTCCCCAATTTTTATGAGTACCGTAGAAAAATGGGGGAGGATATCAGGACTTTTAAAGGAGATAAGCTTCTGTATGATGAATTCGCATTATTCACCTGGAGGAAAAAAAAAAAAAGAAATAGAATTAGTGTGTCAGATTGTAATGAACTATTCATGTCTACAACTTAGTTAGGCTTAAGTGCGTAAACAAATATCTTACATCATTCATAATGGAGCAACTATTTGACTATATTAGTGTAAAAAATCGTAGGCAGGATGCAGAAGTTGTAGAATGCTGTTTTTTGCGGTTAGTCGAAGTAGGAAACACATTGCTTGTGATGCCAACGTTGAACTCTTGACCGTAGCATGATCCTTTTGAAGAGGTTATTGCATCAGCTGAGCAGCTGCAGGATCACGCTGCAAGCAGAGTTTGTGAAAGCTTTTTTGTCTCAGAAGAAAGATTACCCGGTATATCAAGTGTTCTTTCCTGTTCCCAATGTTCAATACTGCAGTGACCTGTGAAATGATGCCAACGTTGAACTCTTGACCGTAGCATGATCCTTTTGAAGAGGTTATTGCATCAGCTGAGCAGCTGTATGGTGACCTGCAGGATCACGCTGCAAGCAGAGTTTGTGAAAGCTTTTTTTGTCTCAGAAGAAAGATTACCCGGGATATCAAGTGTGTCTTTCCTGTTCCCAATGTTGAATACTGCAGTGACCTGTGAAATCCATCTAAGATTAGCAGATAATCATTGGAAGAATTTGAATAATATAATTGTTAATAATTTAGAACTAATTGCACACATTCAGTTATTAACTCACCCCTTCATACTGTTGAGCATCTCATAATTCTATAGCTGACTGCCAGCCTTTCTTGTCTTATTATACTTTTACTCAATAAATAAATCTGTTATACATAGACAAATATGAGCATATATATATCTATCAAATCCTTCGAAGGGAGCCCTTATTGGATGCCACCAAAGGTGAGGCTACGGAAGCTGAAGCATGCCTGTACTCGGAAGCTTCATGAGATGCTATTTTCATCTGAAACTCCAAAAGCAATTGTTTGTTAGTATTGAAATAAGGGCAAAAAAAGGAGGGCATGATACAAAATGGGTAAGGATACCCAGCATGCAAAGGTGATCGCTACAGGTGGAACTCCAAATTGTCTATCTGAACCAACCTTTTTCTGTAAAAGGATGAAGGGATAATCTAGGGGAATAATTTGATGAGTAGCTGGTTGTCGACAATTTAGCAGTTAAAAATGCAGTCAGAGGCTTATACAGGGTACAAAAGCAGGCTAGTGAAACGAAAATTGCCAATCTTATCTCACATTGGCATTCCATCAAACATTTGGTATGCAACTCTTTGTAGAGTCGTTGGCATCTGGGCGCAAATATAAGATGCCATGCTCGTGTTAACGCAGGAGACAGGAATTGTGGAGGTTGGCATTTTAGCAAAACAAAAAAAGACGTACTATACTTGGTCTGTGAATTAATTTACATTTACCGGCGTCATCGTCGTGGCTTTGAGACGGGGAGCAGCGGCGTTGGAGTTGAGGGACGGCGGAAGAAGAAGCCCGGTGTGACTACGCGAGCGCCATCGTTTACGGGAGATGCCGGGCGGCTGGCGGCCGGGAACATCAGCGTTGGGGGCCCAAAGTCGGGAGGCCGGGAAGAGGTGGCGGGGATGGGGCGGCGGGTGGATGTTGGAGTATCGAGAAGGAAAGGCGTGGGGCTGGTGCGGGGCGTGTTAGCCGCCGACCCCGAGGCCCAGTAGCGGCCACGGCCCGCCCGACGCCCGTCTTCTTCTTCCTCGCGGCGGCGACGCCCCGCCGCCACCGCCCCGCCCCGCTGCCCGGCGCCCTAGGGCTCGCCGGGCTCCGGCGAGCCCTAGGGCGCCCGGCGGCGTCGCCCCCTCCCCCCTCTTTGCTTCACAAATCGAAACCCCTAACCCTTTCCGCGGCGGCCTTCTTCTCCACCTCCGGCGGCGGCGTCTTCTCCAGCTCCGGCAGCATCCGCTCCCCGCCGCCGACCCGCATTACCCGGCCGGATGGGTCTCTCCCCGCCCGAGCTTCGGCGGCGCCCCCGCCGCCGAGCTCACCGCTAAGCCGAGCCGCTGCCGCCGCCGTGTCGGCGGTCAGCGGCCCGGCCGGCACTTCTATGGCCGGGGAGGAATGGAGGGAGGAGTTCGCCGGAGGCGGAGCCCTCAACACTAAAGCGACGGCGACCGGCGAAACCCTAAAGTAGCGGCGACGACGACGGCGGCGACGGAAGCTCAGGCGAGATCCGTCGTCGATGCGGGCTTCTAGCGGGCTTGGGGGGCGGGCTTTAGCGGGCTTGGGCCATGGGCCGAGTGGTCGGATAACATTCGCCAGTCAGGGGTGTCCTCAAGGTGCCTGCGTAGGATGTTTGGTGGACCATAGGATAGGATCGAACGGTTGCTGTGAAGTGACTGTTTTCTACGGTTAATGTACAGTAAAAATATCACCAGGATTAAAGGATCTTTACAGATATCCACACATGCCTTTTTAGCAGATATGCTATTTACAGTGCTTTCATAACTACAGCTTCTTTTCGATGCTGAATTAGACGAACTGTATATAGCAGAAATCAAAGGTCGTATATGTCCCCTAATAAAATAAAGGAAAGGAGGAAGCACGACAGGAAAGGAGAATCACTTTAACCATTACGATGCACCTGCAGGCTGCAGACATATTCTGCACGAAAATTTCAAAACATGAAACCACAATGAGATATATATGAACATTTGACCACAATAGAAAAGAAAGAAAAGAGATACATCAGATAGCTTCAAGCATCGCCACGAAACAAATAAAATTCAAATTCCTTGTATGCATACGCGACGTGTCCTTGGGTCACCCTCTCAATTCATTCTCTTGTAGAGTCAAATTCAGTTACGTGTTAGTTGGAGATTATGAACATTTGACCACAATAGAAAAGAAAAGAAAGAAAGAAAAGAAATACATCAGATAGCTTCAAGCATCGCCACGAAACAAATAAAATTCAAATTCCTTGTATGCATACGCATCGTGTCCTTGGGTCACCCTCTCAATTCATTCTCTTCTAGAGTCAAATTCAGTTACGTGTTAGTTGGAGATTACTGTTGTTGTTTTACTCTCTGTTTTAGTCCGTCCATCGTCATCCATGGCAGTACGCATGTCTTGACCTCCGCCCCCCTCCATAGAAAATCCACTTCCGTTTTTCTCTACAACATAAAAAGAATAAAGAGGAGACATTTTTTGATGCGACATTCGCTTTGAGTCTACCCAACCGCCACCCCATGCGAAACCGAATGGAGAAAAGGAAACGAATTGTCCATGCGACCTCATACGGGAAGGAATTAACCACGCAATAAAAGAAGGAATTAACCACACAATGAAAGAAAGAATTAACCATACAATAAAGGAAGTAAAAGGAAACACGTACATGCGACGATAAAGGGAATGAATTAACCACGCAGATAAAGGAAGGAATTAACCACACAATAAAAGAAAGAATTAACCACGCACGTTGCTTGTTGTAATAAAAAGAAAGAATTAACCACGCCCATTCTCCTCTTGATCGAAGGGGAAGGAAAATCGCGGACTCTGCCTACCATGCTTTTTTCCCCCTTTTTTGAGAGCTCGGTAAGAGAAAATAGGAAACTAAAAATAAAAAGATCTGCATGCACCCCGCACCCCTCCCCATGCCCAAGCAAATTTAGAAGGTGCGATCAATCATGCCCTCCACACCCGCAATTGGTAGGTGCGATCCTCTCCATCCATGCGAATTTGGAAGGTGCGATCAATCACGCCCTCCCCACGCCCATGCAAATTAGGAAGGTGCGATCAATCACGCCCTCCCCACCTGTACGCAAATTTGGAAGGTGCGGTCTCTCCGCACTCCCCACCCGCACGCAAATTTGGAAGGTGCGATCTCCAGACTCCATCTCACCGGCAACTACAGTCTCTCCAGTGAAACATTTGGAACCTGCCCATACGTGAAAAGAAGACCCGCCCCGCTGTCCCCCACCGCCTCGACCACCAATGCGATCTCCCCTCCCGTGCGTCATTATTGCCGCCGCTGTCTCCACAATGTCTGCGTCGTCGTCCTCGTTGTTTGCCCCACGCCGTCATCCTCGTCTCCTCGCCGCTCGCACATTGTGCACCCAATTTGTTGTTCTTGCTATCGCACCACCACCACGACCGCTCCGGCGTCACCGTCGATGCGATGGCGCCCCCGTCTCGCCCGGGTGCCAGCTCCATTGTCGTCGCGTGAAGGAGGTACTCTATTGATTTATCCGTTGTTCGTGTCATCGTAGTTTGGTCGCCGTGGCTTGCCATGGGTGCGCCACATTGCGGCCGACGTTCTGTGGTTGTGGATGTTGTCACTGTGTTCCTGGCTGGCTGAGAGGGTGCCGCGACGTGTGTCTTCCATTATGCATGCTACCTGTCATCTATAGTTTTACGAATATGCGCCGTCATGTGAATATTGCTACCCGCATCTCTAAATTTTCATGTTGTGAACTATGCGTATCTACAAATCTCTAATTTTTCATGTTATGAACTACGTGCTGCAAACCTACATATTCTCATAGTTTGTTCAGAGTTTTCCTACATCTCACGAATATGGATAATGTGATCATATATGGTTCATTTAAGATTTTGTCGGTGTAGCCTTGCCAAAATTTTGAATCCAAGGTAGAAATCTGTCCTTCATTTCTTTTTGTTTTTTAGAGTCCACTTCTTATTTGTTCACCACCGATCTACCATTATCAACATCGGCCTCGATCCATCAAGTTTTGAAGGTATCAAGTAGGACATTTTAAGCCTATTGATCTTGACATTGAGTAGTCCTTCAATTTCCGCTATGAAGAAGTAGTATGTGAACTTCTGTTTTTGCGAGGGCCGGCGTACATGCTACTGTAGCTGCTACTATTTTATTTGTATAATTTATATTCAATGAACCATGCTACTTTTTTTGCGAAATACTATCTTGAGAAAACCTATGCAGAGATTTGGATACATGTTTGAAAAAACTATGCTCTTGATTTGGAGATAAGCCTTCTTGGTTTCTCGAACTGGACTTTTTGCATACTGAATCCTGTTGCTCCATCACACCAAGTCGTGTAGATAGTCCACTTAATTTTACAAGACCAATGGTCAAATATGCATACACAGGTCCTTGAAAATATTATTTCGGCGAATTACGAAGAAGCCCATAAAATAGAGTTTTAAAAACCGCGATATCCATGATTGATTGTGTTACTTTTACAAAACTTATTTAGATTAAATGTCACTTTAATATCATTGTTTAATTTCATAGTATTGTTATCTTATCATGCGATCCATGTGTTTTTTATATAAAATTTAGTTATCCCGTAAGCAACGCGCGGGCGTTTAACTAGTCTTGTATATTTCACAACATGTGGCAAGGAAAATTAATTCTAACACACCACACCACACACATCTTCTATCTTCAATCTTGGAGATGTATATCGTGTGTATGCTTCTGGAGAACTGAACATGACAGGAAAGGAGCTTCACCGATGCAGTACAGTTGGGTTCTAGAAAGATCAAGGTTAGAATCCACTCCGGTGGGGAATCAGCTTAATACTCCATTTGACAATATAGAATGTTCTCTAGAAATAGCGGAAAAGAACTAATGCAAAAGAGCATTCCAAATGCCTATTGCCGGATGGTGAACAGTGCTAGGCTATGGTAGCAGAATTATTTGCCACTGGATAGCAAGGACTGAACAGTTTGATTCAGATCAAGGATATTGTGTATGTGAAATCTATAGAAAAGTTATGCTAAGACTACATTTGAAAGAGACATTTGTATGGACATGACACGCCGCATGCTAACATGGTTTCAAGTCCACAGTTAATAGAGCCTGGTAGTCTAGCACTAACAAAGGTTGCAATCACAATATGACTGGCATCATCAAAGAAGCTGGACCAAAAGGAGTGGCTGCCTGGCCCTTGAAAATGTATTGCACACTGTTTCAAGTAAGACCTCCTAATCCTATTTATTCAGGTGCGAATTAAGAAGCTCTGATGACTGATAGTTGATAACTAAATTTATTGCACAACTGAATTTGCTGGACTCTAACAAACAAGCATCTAGTCTTAGAATTTAAAGAAAAAAGGGCGTTGTCGGTGTCTCCTCCTGAACTTCCATGACAGCAGACCAATTCGTCTTATGAGTCGTCGCCACTCAGGCCTTCTTGTCCAGCAGGATCGAACAAGAATACACCAGGAGCCGTCTGCAGCAACGCATGGCTTAATACAGTCTCTCGATGAGTCATAAGACAGCAAAAAAGAAAGATCATATTATTCGGTGGCTCTGGAGGGGAAAAACATTTGTTTTCTAAATTGATTAGCACACATGACAACGTTGCCTAATAGATTTGCTAAGCACTTCTGATGCAAAACTGGAATGTAAGCTATTTTATATTAAACATGATAGTGAAAAACTGGCCAATGTGACTCTATATTAATATGCTTCAGTTCTAAAGTCCTAGGGACAGATGCCATGCCTGCGTAGGTCGCCGTTGCTACCGCTCAGGGCGAGTGCAACTGAGCCGTGGTAGGTGTGAATCCACCTCCCTCTGTGTGGCTTCCCTTTCACGTGGCCATGGCTGCGTCTCAGGCTTCTTGGCGGCGCCCTAACCAACCCTAGCTTCCATCTCCCCCACCCCACAAAGCTCCCCAACACCCGACGACGCTCTTCCCCCACCTGACGTCCTCAGCTACCAGGAGCACAGATCCAGTGGTCCTCTATCCCCCACACCGGAGAGATCCATAGAGCACCAGCGAGGTCCATAGAGGTGGTCGAGCACCCCCGAAACCCCGGTAGCTATGGTGCTCCCGGCCCACATCCCTCACCGCCCCCCGCCGAGCCAGCCCGGTGTCGTTAGAGGTGGTGGTGGTGGTCGCACTTACCTCTCCCCTATGTTGTAAATATGTGTTTCATTTGTTTCAGGAGTTTCATGAGCATGTTATAATATTTTTGATGAATCATGTTATAATATTTTCATATACATGTTGCAAAAGTACATCGAGGGAATGTTGCATATGTTGTAAGTGTTTTAGATGCATGTTGCAAACGTTTGTTCAACCTTTTTCATCGAGGGAATGTTGCATATGTTGCATGTTTTTGAGTGTTTCAGTTGCTTACGTACGTACTTATGTTGCATGTGTTTTCTTTTCGATGAACATATGAGTGAGTGAGAGAAAGAACGCTTCATAAAAGATCTCATCCCTTCGTTTTGAAAATCTAGTTGGGTCTAGATGCATTTTATTGGGTGTACATAAGAAACATTAGGAGGTACTAGTTGAGATGCTAGAGAAGGGCTAGCGGAATTTTCCTTCACAAGAGTTTTACATCACTTGCTCCACTTCACGTTTTTTTTTCAGCTCCGCTTTTTTTTTTTTTTAGCTAAACGGTTTTTATCTCCACACTCGGATCGAGAAAAAAAGGGTTGGAGTTGAGAGCACCTAAAGAGGTGTTCCTCAAACTCCAGGTTTTTTGTGGAGTTCTGTGGGGTTTGTGGAGCACAAAAAAGACCCTCTAATGGGCGGTCCTTTTGCTTGTTCATCGTATTAGGGCAGGTACATTGCTACACGTCAGCCGTCTCATAGCTCGTCTCATGCAATGCCACGTGGGATTTTTGATGATGTGGTGGAAAGAGAGAGGGGAGAGAGAATGAGGTCGTTGCTTCACGAAACAACCGTCTCATGAGCTAAAATTTAGGACTATGAGACAACTATTGTACCATTGTATGAGTTGTTGTTGTCATGCAACTCACAATCCTATTTTTACTCTCCCCATAAATTAAGGAATTGCAAATTACTATGAGACAACTTAAAATGGTAACCAATGTACGTATAGTCTATTGAGTCGTCTTAACTTACGTGGCACTTTATGAGACGAAGTTATGAGACAACACCAATATACTTGCCCTTAGAAATTGTTGATGAGTCACCATGAACCAGTGGTGACACAAAGAAACTATCCTCTCTATCTCTAAATATATGTTGTTTTCGCTTTTCGAGAATATATATTAAAATGTATATGAAATAATAATAATATTTATGGTATATAATTAGTATCATTGGAAAGATTTTTGGATCTAGTTTTTAAAATAAATCTATCCGGAGATAAAAATGTTATTTAGAGATAAAAAAAGAGTTATACATATTTTCTACAAATTAAATCAAACTTGTGGCACCTGTCACAAACCTGTTTCTGGTCAATGCGAGGGGGGAGACGGAGGGCGTGACGTGGCGTAGAAGAATGCGACGGGCGGGCGACGGCGCTGGCCGCGGCGGCGGTGCAGCAGGCGGCGGCGATGGCGGCGGCACGGGTGGCGGAGGCGCTGGCGGTGGCGGCCTGGTATTTGGGAAGCTGAAGGGTAAAACCCTAAATTATTTCTTGATTGATTGTCTCACAATAGCTGCCCCCATATTTATATGAGGGGTTTACATTGCTAACGGGCTAAGCCCATTAGTCTTTTCGAGCTCACTTTAATTTAACTAAATAAATTTACTAATAAAAGCTATATAATAATTAATTATTCAGCCACTCCGCTTATCCTCAGATTTAATCGTTGACTGAGTGTGACAGCACCACATCAACAACGACAATTATTTAGAGATGAAGGAAATATCTAAACTACTCTCCCTGTCGTCCTAAATGTTTGTTCTCTAGAAAACCGTGTTTCACTCCACAAACACGCCTCCCGGGCGACACACATAAAGGGGACGGAGGGAGTATTTATTCTGTTAATACGTTGACATTGTCAACGGGAGTAGGTACGAAGTTTTCCATAAGATGATGTAAAAGATAGTGTCCACAAGATTTTCTTTAGTTAACGTAAACTCCCAGGAGTTGACCCACACACAGCTCAAATCTTTATAAAGCAAGTCGTCGTCTCCAGTAAAAGGTACCAGTACCATCATCGATCCAGAGCAGCCTACAACCTCCATCTTACACTACCAGGAAGAAATGGCAATGAAGGTGTATGGGCCAGCGATGTCGACGTGCGTGGCACGCGTTCTGGTCTGCCTGGAGGAGGTCGGCGCAGAGTACGAGCTAGTCCCCGTCGACCTGACCACCGGCGAGCACAAGAGCCCGGCGCATGTTGCCCGCAACGTATGCTCCACCTCTCTTGATTCTCCACTATTAATCTATTTTCCTTCGTCCCTGATCCTCCCGATTCATGATATCTGCCCGGCCGGCAGTTCCCCGTATATATCCTTATCCTGTTCTTTTTATTGATTTTGCAGCCCTTCGGTCAGGTCCCAGCTTTCCAAGATGGCGATCTGATTCTTTACGGTGAGATTGCAACAAAAAAAATGCATGTTTCTTGTTTGGTTTGATCCTACTGAAATAGATTCTCGTTTGTTACGCTATGAAAAAAAATTGTACACAAATGATGACAATTTATTAGTATATCTTAACAGAGTCCCGTGCAATTTCAAAGTACATCCTTCGCAAAGCCGGGTCGGATCTCCTTCGAGAAAGCGACCTCGCCGAGTCAGCAATGGTGGACGTTTGGCTGGAAGCCGAGTCGGGGCACTTCACCAGCACCATGTCGCCCATCATCTTCCAGTCCGTAATCGTCCCCTTCGTCCTTGGTGGCCAAACCGACACGAAAATCGTCCAGGAGAATCTGGAGAAGCTCAAGACGGCCCTAGAGGTCTACGAGGCACGTCTCTCCAGGTTCAAGTACTTAGCCGGAGACTTTGTCAGCCTGGCGGACATCAGCCATTTCCCGGCGGCTTACTACCTACTTGGCGGGCCCCACGCGTCAGTGCTTGATGCTTATCCGCATGTCAAGGCTTGGCTCGCCGAGGTCATGGCCAGACCGAGTGTGAAGAAGGTCGTAGAGCTTATGAAGCTGCCATCAGCCTGACCGCATGATGAAGCAACATAATACTGCTAGGGTTGTGTTTGTTTTGTGCAGAGTCTACGTTATGTAGTTGTGTTTTTCCTTTATCTTCTCGCTGAGCGACGTGGTGTCCAGAACATTTGTATCCGTTGAACAACATGTCTATGCTGGGCAGTGCGTTGCTATGGATATGAAAAATGAAAAATAAGATTAAAGGCTCGGTTTGGTTCCTCCTCTAAAAATTTAGTGACTCTTACTTTAGAGACTTCTCTAAAGTTTAGTTCTATTCACTTTAGTGGTTTTAGCTATTTCTGCATGGCTAAAGGCTTCTAAACTTTAGTGGCCCCTAAATTGTAGTGGGGTGTTTGACATTTTATCACTGAAAGTGACTACTCCTTTGTCCCAAAATATTTGTCTCTATTGATGTGTGTCACAAGTTACTAGGTTTGTAGAATATACGTGTAATATTTGTATCCTAAATAAATTTATTTAAAAACTAGATCCAAAGATCTTTTTAAATAAATGATACTCCGTACTAATTATGTACCATAAGTAATTTTTTTAATATATAGCGACACATATTTTGGGGCGAAGGGAGTAAAAGTTTAGTGAATAAACTTTAAAGTAGGTATACCGAACAGGGCATTGGTCATATAAGTTCATTTCATAGTGACTTTACTAAGCCAATGGCAGAGAAGAGGGACAGGAAGTTTCAGTTTCAGCTGGAGAGAACAAATGTTTTCATACGAAAATGGATGAAATGAAATTGAAAGTAGTAAATTAGATGGATTGGCGTATCTTACGTGTGTTTGGTTGAGGGTTGGGTGAGTTGGGTTGGATCCAACCCTTTATTTTGGGTTGGGTTGAACCCATCTCTGGGTTGCACTTTTGATTTTGGGGACAGAGTCAACCCTTTTGATTTTTGGTTGAAGGAATTGGAAAACTTGGATGACAAGATAACATGTTTGGTTGAAGGAATTGGAAATACGGGTTGGATGACAAGATAACACCTTTAGCGAGGCGTTTGTGCATCGGGACCCCTCAACTATTCAGGGAATCGGCGAAGCCTATATCAACAAACTTTTCTCTACGGCATTCTTACATCGGGAACCACAAGAGAAATCAAAATGAATTTTCATCCTTCTTCTTGCGCGCCCGTGCGGGGCGCCGCCGCCCGTGACCTCCTCCGCACCTCGCTTGCGGCGGCGCCGGGGCGCCACATACTGCCTAGGCTACGCGTGGAGGGCGAAAGAGCCTAGGCCGGCGACGGTGGCGTTTGGGGAGCCGCCGTGCGGGCCACGCGGCAACCGCCCCGGGGGCCCGCGCGGCGTGGGGATCCGCCCGGCAGCGCTCGGACCCCGGGGAGCTCCGCCCGCGCTCGGCTTGAGGGCGATCCATGTCGCGCGAGCTCCGTCACAGGCATGAGCCGCGACCATCGCGGAGAGCGAGTGTAGGTGCGGAGAAGGGGTGAGGAGGAGGCGGAGAAGGCGGAGCATGGGTGAAGCGAAGCGGAACCCCGGGGTTGCTCCGTCCCTTCAAAATTTGGGGGACGGAGCGAACCCGCATCTAGAGGGAATATTCCCATCCGGAGCGAACCCAACCCCTCGTTTTTCATCCAAACAGCTCGGGGACCGGGTTGGCTCAACCCACTCTCCAACCAAAACACACGGTTAGAGGATTGAGTCATGCTATTTTTACCAAATGCTTTAACAAAATAACTATAGCTTTATTGATGAAACTACTCACGAAATAGAATCGCTGATTGCATCCTCCTCGCTCCGACATGTATGGCGCCATGACTACTCCGTGTTTGTCCCAACTTGGGAGAAGGAGGCAAAGGTGCGCGTTCATCTCAACAAGTGGACACGTGAGCGATGAACGGATCGCAGATGCCGGATATGACCATTTGGGTAAAGTTTCAAACGTTTGGCGAACGCTTAACACTTCCAAGCGGGGGCCACCGTGTGGGCCGCCATGCGTGAGTGTATTCCGATCATGGCTAGAGCCGCATAGGGCTATAGTGTTGCGGTTTTTGAGTCACCGGTGCGATAATCCAACATTGGTCGCACGACGATCGCATAATTAGTTTCTTAGTTAGTTTTTTTTATGAAACAGGAGGGGTGTGAGCCCCTACCGGAATTTATTAATAAAATAAAAATGTTATAGACTTACAGAGTACATTCAGGAAACAAAGAAAGAAACATAAAAAATCAACAGAATTATACAATATTGTCTAGCCATTGATCTATTCTTGGATGGAGTTTTGCTTTTGCTCTTAGGATAACTAAGGCAAATTCCTGCTCGAAGACTTGATGACATCTCTGAACCGAGTGAGGAATACCCCTGAAGATTACATCATTGCGTTGACTCCATATCGCCCAACAAATTGTTATTATTACTTCCACGAAGAAGGGGACTTGCAGTTGGAGCTTCAAAGCTGCAATTGTATTTCTAGTAGATAGGCCATGGGGATGAGGTGGTTAAAGGAAGACCAGCATGCTTGTGAGAAAGGGCAGTCAAACAACAAGTGAGTTAGATCCTCATCAATATTAAGATTGCAGAGTACACAGGTGTACTCAGGGAGGAACATGTTACGTCTCCTCAAAAAAGCCCTGGTGCTTAGCCTATCACTCAATACCAACCAGAAGAAAAGCTTTCGTTTGTTCTAACAACAGGATTTCCAAAGCCAACGAAAAGCAATATGCACTTGCCTAGTCCCAATCAGGTGCTTGTAAGCCTTAGAACATGAGAAAGAGTTATGCCCCCCAAATATAGGTCCAGGTGTCAAGATGAGCCTGATCCTCAGTCTGTATGTTCAGTGCAAGAAAAAGTGTCTTTGAGCCAAGAATTGGCCATGAGCTTGGGGTAAGTGGCAGGTGAAAGAGCTCATGAAAGTGTTCCACAGATGCTGCTTGAGAAATGGAGAGGTATTGGTTTTTGGCAAAGGAGTAAAGCTCTGGTATAGATTGATGATGTAGGACACCATTCCACTGGTCATGCCACAGCAAACAGGTTTTACCATCATTTATGTTAACTAGAGCCATACCTTTGTAGTGATTGATGGATTTGAGTATATCTCTCCACCAAAAGGATCCTCTCGAAGACCACGGATCGAGGGCCAAATTTTCCCCTTGAATAATATTTGTCCCAAACTAATTGCACCCAAGGAATCAGTATCCTGTTATAGAACTTGTGTAGAAATTTGAGAAGCGAGACTTAAATTGTGGATATACAAATTAATGATACCCAAACCACCTTTAGACTTTGGGAGAGAACACAATGGCCAAGCCCCTTCTAGAAGCCCCTAGTGTTTTTTCTGAATTTATCAATTTGCTTATTCATTTCTTTGGGGAAGCGGAAAGTTGACATGGCAAAGGTAGGTAGGGCTGAAATTATAGCATTGACAAGCTGTAATCTTCCTACTTCATTTAGATAACCTGAAAAGGCCACAAGTCTTCTTTCACATTTAGTTACTAGGGGCCAGAAGTCTACAATAGTAGGCTTGGAGATGCTGAGGGGCAGTCCTAGATATGTAAAAGGTAGGGAGCCAGTAGCACAGCCAAAATGTTGAGCCAAAACATCAAGTCTTTCAGGTGAGACATTGATTGGAAGCATCAGGGATTTATCAAAATTGACTTTTCAGTCTGAAGAGAGAGCAAAAGTGTCTAAGATATCTTTTAGGTTGCTCAATTCATTCAGATCAGCCTTCATAAAAATCATTGTGTATCATCGGCATATTGAAGAATAGAAAAATCTAAGTCATTGGCCAGAGGAATAGGTAAGCTTAGATGTTGCCTTGATCTTGCATCATTCAGAATTGTTTGCAGGAAGTCTGCTGCTAGTACAAAGAGAAGAGGGGAGAGGGGATCCCCTTGCCTCACCCCTCTCCTGCAGTGGAACACTTTCCCTGGGACTCCATTTAGAAGAACAGCTGAGGTTCCTAAAGTGAAGATGGACTTCATCCACTGCAACCAGAGGCTGGGGAAGCCTTTGTTTTCCATTATTTGTAGCATGAATTCATGTTCCACTTTGTCAAGGGCCTTCTCAAAATCTAGCTTGAGAATTATTATCTCCCTTTTACTGTGGTGACAGGTATGCAAGTATTCTAGTGCCCAAGCAAGGCAATCTTGTATACACCTGTTTTTGATGAAGCCATATTGATTTTTATGAAGGACAGATGGCAAGACTCTTTGAAGTCTGTTGGGCAATAGCTTTGTGATGAGTTTTATTGAGGTGTTAAGCAAAGAAATGGGCCTATAATCAGAAACCTTAATAGGGTCATCTTTCTTTGGAACCAGAGTTATGAAGGACCCATTGATACTTTGCAGGCAGACATTATTCTGGTAAAAGGCATTACACAAATTGTAGAAATCCTGAGCAATAATACTCCAACACCTTTTTACAAAATCTATGTTGAAGCCATCTGGACCAGGAGCTTTATTTGATGGCAAGTGTCTAACCACATTGTCTATTTCTTCATTCAGGAAAGGCTCAACTAAAGAAGACAAATCAGGTGCATTTGGGAAGAAAGAAGGGAGATTGTACCTGATGGTGGAAAAATTAGAGGTACCCAGTCTCTCCTTGAAGCTTAGCCAAATCAAGTCTGCTTTTTCTTTTTGATCTGAAAGTAGAATTTGCTGGTCATTTTCTAGGGAGGTGATAAAGTTCCTTCAAAATTTGACAGTGGCATGAGCATGGAAAAATTTTGTACTTGCATCACCCAAAGTGGCCCACTTAATAGTACCCCTTTGTTTCCAAAGTAAGCTCTCTATTTTCTGCTGAGAAGGTTGATTAACTTGGACTCAAGTAATTTCGAAGTTCCATTAACATGTCTCTTAATTCCTCTAACATGTTCGAGAAAGGTGATCACCATTTTAACATTAGCAATATTGGTTTTCAAACCAGAGATGGTTTTGTTCCAACTTTTAAGGGTGCTCCTAAGATTTTTAAACTTTGCTGTGACCAGCTTTGCGGCATCTTGGTGAGGAAAGGTGGTAGACCAACCAAGGTGGACCTAGTCCAGAAATCATTGTGATGAAGCTAGAAATTTTCAAATCAAGATGTTTCCTTTGGGGATGGTTGTGGAAATTGTGATGGCACAAGGTGTATGGTCCAAGTTTTCTCGACTAAGGTGGAAGCAAAGAAATTTGGGTAGGAAAGAGTCCAGTTAGGGGAAGTAAAGAACCAATCCAGTCTTTCTAGAAGGGGAGGCTGCTGTTTGTTTGTCCAGGTAAACCTGTGACCTCTGAGGGGTAATTCAATCAAGCCTATAGAGTGCTTATAGCATCATTGAACATGAGCATATCACGAATGTCGCCCCCGGTTTATTTCCTCGTCAAGCAGGATTTACGTATAAATTAAAGTCTCCAAGAATCAGCCAATCAACATCATTTGGCATATTAATATTTTTGAACCATTGAATAAAACTTCTTTTTCCTTGTGCAGTACAGGGAGCATAGATATTTGTGAGGAGACAGGATGCATTATTGTGAGTAGAAGTCAGAAGCATAGAAATAGCATAATCATTCTGAAAAATTAAGGAGCCATGGAACATAGAAGATTTTCAGATAGTGATAATGCCCCCTGAGGCCCCCAAAAAACACAAAATCGAGAGAGCATAGATATTTGTGACAAAATCATCAAAGGCATTCGAAAAATTAAAGAGCCATGGAACATAGAAGATATAAGTGAGGTCAAAAGAGGACCATCAAAGGCATTTTCTTGAAGGCAAAAAGGACGACATTCTTGAAGGCAAATGACATCTTGTCTACCACTCTATCTCTAATAAAGTTCCATTTCTCTACTAAGTTTATACCATGAACATTCCAACTTAAAATATTCCACTTTTTTGTACTCATGATGGAAACTATTTAAATTACAAAAAGAGATAGCATCAAAAGATGAGGAGGACCATAAGGAGAACTATTGAGGGTCATCCATGGATTCCTTGGAGGGGCTTGCTTCTTCCACTCCATTTCCTTCCTAGGTGGAGGGTCCCGCTTCTTCCACTCCATTTTCTTCCCCGGGTGCTATTCTTACGAACCTTCTTTTTTGGCCTTCACACAACTTGTTTCTTTGGAGGCCTTGTAGCAAAGACCTCGGCCTCAAGAGCGGCAGGTCCGCATTGCGTAAGCTGGTACCCAACTCCCTCACTACTGATTTGGAAAGGGAAGGAGGGTTAGTATTACAGACCCACATAGTTCTTGCAAACGAGATCCAACAGCTTGTTTTGTGACCACTAAAAGGCGATGGATCCTAGTGCTTCTTCTTTGGAATCACGAGGAGGCTTAGGCTTGGGGGCCGAGGGAGGCATCGAAGAGGAGGTGGCCTCGCATAAGCTTGACGGGTGAAGGTGGTAGATCTTGCCCCATCCGGGGAACTCCCGATCGATATCTTCATCATTTTGGACCTCTTGCTCCTCTTGGGCATCTTGCAAATTATCATAATCCAAACAAGATGGGGATGGGGGTCGAGCAAGAATATTCGAAATGGTGATGGAGGGAGCAGAACTAGGCAAGCGAAAAAAAAATAAGAGTTACCGGTGTAGGAGCTAGAGATGGTTGACTAGGCTTGGGTTCTAAGAAACTCTTATGCCCACTCGAAGGAACCGGGCTTAAGAAGCGAAGTGAGAAGAAATTCATCCACTCGTGGGGATGTTGATAGTTGGCTTGGAGGTGTCCATAGGAGCAAAGTATTTAGCCCAACATCTAATAGCATCTCGCACTTGGTCCTTTTCCCCATGAAGGTGGTAGCGGTCGTAATCCACGGGTGGCATGAAAGTCCGAACAAAGCCCATTTGGAGGTTGTTGGGCCGAGGATGCAACTCATCAAAAGGCACCAAATCTTCCAAAGGGACATCATCAACAAAGGAAATTTCGTGGGTTTTGCACAAAAGGGATATTGACTTCAGGCAATTGAGCGGTGGCATAGGTTGGGGTTCCTCATCGGAAAGAGTCGGTCAAGTCATCCATAGCTAGGACATGTCCAAAAGCGTAATAGGGGCAGCTTCAACACCATCAGAGTAGGGGCACGAGAAACCTCTTCCACAAAGAAAAGGCTTGGTTTAAGTCGAGGCAACTCTAAGTTCAGATTAGCATCTAAGCGTGGTTGATTCTCGGGCAGGAGCTTGCATCCGGAAATTCTAATTTGCAAGGCTGAAAATCTCCATTACGGGCCAAAGCCCGATCCAGTCCCCGAACATTTTGATTGGGCCATGCCCCCAACCCATGGCTTGAAGATTCTCCTGGATGATAGGGGCATTCTGGCCTGCTGGCTGGGGGGGGGTGGAGGTGGACCTTGGCCCCATTGGCCAAAACCATGGTAGAAAAAGTTATTGGGGTCGAAGCCACCATCATCTGGTGGTAAATCTTCATCTTGGGCCACCACCCCTAGCATCCGGGTGTGAAAGACCTCACATTGCACCGTCCAACTATTTGATTCAAAATTAGTCCCTTTAGTGAAGACAAAGAACCATGGGATCTCATCTAAACCAGCCACACGAACTCTGACCATAGCTCGAATGGATACGACTGTCTTCCTCCCACATCGCTGATTGACCAAAAGATGAAACCGCCTTTTCAATGAGTGGTCGAGTCCACAGGTCTAAATCTAGTCCTAGGAAAATCATCCGGACTTCATGTGTCATAACAAAGCAGTTCTATGATTCCGGCTCATTTGTGAGGTAGAAAAGAAATCGTCCCATTCCCATACTGATGGGGGCTATTCTGAATAAGCAAATCTCTCTGAAAGAGATAGTGAAAACGAACCATAGCTTGTCCATAGGGTGTTGGATACATGTTTCTGAATCCCACCTTAGCGTGGTTACGCAAGAAGTCTTCAAGCACATTCCCGATGTCCATGAAATTCACCGGCCTTGGGGAACGGATTAAAAATAGCAGTAGCAAGGTCCATGTTGTGGTCGGGATGTGGCCGACCACCACTCACCGCATCAATGGACGGCCCTCGATCATCGCCTTTGAGTGTGTGTGGTGGGAGAAACGGCGTTGGATCAACAAAACGGAAAGCCATCTCCTAACGAGCAGAGGGAGCGAGAGGTGGTCCTTTGTAGATGCCGCGAGGGTTTTTTTCTTCCCAAATAACATGGCGGGTAATACGATGAGCATGAGAACTACCAAGAACAAGCGGTGCAAACTCACCGAAGTCCGTGCGCCTAACTGGCTCGACGCACTGCGTGGAGGAAGCAGACGGCAATGGCGCCGACGTCGGCGTCACCTCGTCGTCGTCGCTATCCTCTAGAAAGTTCGGGGCTTATAGTTTCCAAGTGAGCTTCCAAGGTACGGTAATTGGGGGAGGCGGAGTAATGCCAGTTTGGTGAAAGAAATAATCACCAAAAGATTTGTACCATCTAGGCTAAGCGACCCCATCTGTCATGCTCTGGGTAGGAGTAACAGTGCTCGAGGTAGAAAAGAGATTTTGAGATTCAGAGATTTCTGGAAGGTGGCGGGGTGCCTTGCAGGAAATCTGGGCGTGACCATAGCAAAAACAGTTGAGGCAACGGAGCTGATTTCTACATGCAGATCTTACATGATCATGGGGTAACAAAACGAGTGGGCCGATAAGGGGCTTGGTTGGAACCGGGCCTAGAATCCCTTTGGAGTCAAGAGGGGCAGGAGGCCTTCTAATTGGTTTCCGAAAATCCAGGCGATCGAAAACAGACTTGCGAGATTGCTCAGGATTTGAAATTTCAGAATTCAAAAATTTAAAGTTTCCTCCCGAAACTTCGGGATCATAACGGGAATGAATGGGGACAGCGTTAGCAATGAATGGGTGGACGCATCGAGTCCGATGATTTTGCTGCGAGGTGACGGCGATGATTTTCTTCGGGAAGGGACGCTGGTTTCTGCGCTGAACTGTGGACCAAGAGGCCGCCTCCTCAGCTAACCATTGCTTATACTCTGACCAAAAGAGCGGACCGCCATTGTGCTAGAGGTGAAAGTAAATCTTGAAATGTTGGCACTCAAACTTCCTGAGATTGTAAACATGGAGGCCAACAGAGGTGCACGATAAAGAGAAGCGGAACGAACGATCACTTAGAGGACGGACATCAAAAGAATCCGCCGATCCGCCAAGAACAGATTGAAGAATCGCAGCCACTGAACGAGCTGTTAAACGGAATGTGCACCGGCCAATGGAAACCACGAGGAGAAAGGGAGAAGAACGCCAGGAAGGGGAGGACGAGTTATGGCAAACCGGGGCATTGAAACGGCGAAGTATCTCCGCTTGAACCACTAAGCCCGGCCTGTTGTTGAGAGGGGGGAGATCCATGGTGACGATGGCGGGGAGTCACCGGGAATCACCATGCCGACAAGGAGGGGGTGGAGTCGCCGAGTCGCCTCATCCTCTCGACCTTTTTCCTTTGCGTGGCACATATAGATGTTTTTTAGCTAGGTATACTGAATCAAGTCGTCGTCCAATGAACATAAAAGCCAGCACTGACTTTGCAACTGCTCCGATCGAGAGATGGCAACATGCAACTAACTGTGTGACACAATGAGCACAAGTTAGTATATACTTTTGCAGTAGTTTCTTAGTTAGTCAAACCAGCATGCGTTGCACTGCCCGGCGTGCTTTTTGTTTGTGTTCAATCCATCACTAAATGCATCTTGCTATTTTTGTAGTAGGGCGTGTATGATTCTAAACTTGTTGGTCACTTCTTCTTTACCAACAAAGTTGAGTTATAAGGGCTTTGTCTATTTTTCTTTCTAATTAAAACTGCAATAAACATTATGAGTTTATCTCCCGTTCTAATCAAAACCGCAATAAACTAGTTAAGCATGAATTTTGACTTGAAAAAATAATTATCTTGTTAGGTGGGTGCAAACGAAAATAAGAGTAGATTTCTTTGTGGGTCCTGCATCACTGCTGAAGTTAGGTACGCGGTCTTTATCTCAGTCGAGTATGGTCCTGCATCACTGCTGAAGTTACGGCACTTTTGCACGTCATCTATCGTTGGATACGCCGGGCCTTCTAGCTCCGTCCTGAGACCTCCTCGACGCCACCCTGTGCCAGTGCCGCGGGCCGAGCAGTGTGATTAAAGCAGTTGATCCCTCGCCTGTTTCTGGGCAGAGGCATCAACTACCCAGCGTCGTCCACACACCCCAGCTACCACGCCTCACCAGAAGAGACAAGCACATCCGAACGCCCTTGGCAAATTAGCATCTGCATCGGAGCAGAACATACACAGCAAAAGCGATGGCGCCGGTGAAGGTGTTCGGGCCGGCAAGGTCGACGAACGTGGCGCGGGTGCTGGTGTGCCTTGAGGAGGTGGGCGCCGAGTACGAGGTCGTCAACATCAACTTCCAGGCCAAGGAGCAGAAGAGCCCCGAGCACCTCGCCAGAAACGTAAGCACCATTTCACCGCATCTGTCTGTCTCTCGATCTCTGTCGTCTCCATGAACGGTAGCTGAGTCAGTGTGCGTGCTAATCTTCATGTTCCCTTAAGGCAGCCGTTTGGCCAAATCCCGGCGTTCCAGGACGGTGATGTCGTCCTCTTCGGTACAGTCCTCTTACTACCAATCCATGTCTGTATCTTTGTATCCTCGACTCTCAAATCCTGTTGAATCGCCGTACGTATCATGTCTGTTTTCAGAGTCCCGAGCGATCTCAAAGTACATTCTCCGCAAGTACAAATCAGCTGAGGCCAACCTCCTGCGCGAAGGCGACCTCAAGGAGGCCGCCATAGTGGACGTGTGGACGGAAGTGGAGGCGCACCAGTACAACCCAGCGCTCTCGCCCATCGTGTACGAGTGCCTCATCTACCCGGCCACGCGCGGCGTCCCCACCAACCAGAAGGTGGTGGACGAGAGCCTGGAGAAGCTCAGGAAGGTGCTCGACGTCTACGAGGCACGCCTGTCCAGGCAGGCCTACCTGGCTGGGGACTTCGTCAGCTTGGCGGACCTGAGCCATTTCCCCTTCACCTTCTACTTCATGGCGACGCCGCACGCGTCGGTCTTCGACTCATACCCGCACGTCAAGGCGTGGTGGGAGAGGCTTGTCGCCAGGCCGTCCATGAAGAAGCTCGGCGCTACCATGGCTGCTGCTGCCGGTATCAAGGCTTGAGCGCACGGGCAAACGTTGGAGATTTATTTGATGTGCTCCTCGTGATAATGTAAGCGGCGGCTTTGTTTTCTGTACCTGGATTACTGCACGGTGCACGCTTGTGCAATCTTATGTATCGGATCTTGTTTGCATTAACCTCTGTTGAGAAACTGTTCCTAGAGCTACAACTGATGCTGCAACAACCCAACCTCTTGTTTGTTTCCTGATTTAAGGGATGTATTTGTCAGACAGATTAAGTGGTTCTATTTCATTGTTTGGTTGAGAGATACTAACAACAGGGTGACAGATCTGTTAGCTGCTTCAAAGAATTCGCTGCTTCTGAGTATTAACAATCGGTTGCTCGGTGCTTCGGTTGCAGGGCGCCTGAGAACCAGAGCAGAAGCCGAACACCAAAGTTCACAGATTTTAAAAGCGAAAAAACCGATATTTGGGTTCGGTTCTCGGTTTTCGGTGTAAGAGTTATCTCAAAGTTAGAGGGATACCAAGAAAGGACGACGGATTTGTTAGCTCACCGTTGACGTGTGGGTCCCATACGTCGGTTAATCCTTTGAATTATCTCTTTTTCCTCGCATCAACCGGCCACAGCTGCCAGCGGTTCGTCAGTGTCTGTTCTCACGTCGCTTAGACGCCTCTCCTCGCCCCCAGCCGTCGCCGGCCAACGCCAATCATGCTGCTCGTCCCCGGCCTTCTCCGTCCCCGCAACCTGGTAATCTTTGTCCGTGTCTTTAACCAAAGTACGCCTCGATCGTCTCCACTCACCCTTATCCATGGCTCTTACCTACCGTGGTTAGCATCGGCACCGGCTACCGACGTGCATACTGCGGCTCTTGTCGCACAGGCAAGAAAGGACATAGAGTGAGCATCTTTTGACTAGAGTGGTCTCGTCCGATTACTTTTAGAACAGGTTCACTCGAATGTGAGTGAATAGTACATCGTTGGGAGCAGCTCCACCCCTTGGTTTCACAACGAAACACCGGTAGGATCGGGGTGGCCTCATTCTATTATTACTCATCCCTTGAAGCAAACACACCATACATGTCTCGCATATAGGAGGGGCCGAAGGGAGCCTCCATCCCAACTATTTGGATTAAATTTTACTGTTTTCTTTTCTTTTGTTGGGCTTCCTCAATTTGCTAATTCGGCTTTTCATGGCCTTTTGTTTGTCGGGCCAAATGCTCCCATCATGTTACCCACCTTTTTATCCTCGTTGAAATTCTCTACTCCTTGATTCTTCCTATCTTATCTCAAAGCTTTGCCTTTTGGGTTCACCTATATGCGTGTAAATTCCATTACATTGAACAAGTTGCAGAAATGGAAGCGACAAATTTGAGAAAATTGAGAAATTTTGATTGATTCACCAATCAATAAAATTGATAAGAAAATAAAAGCTTTTGTTACGGTCCTGATCCCCTTCTAGGCTTTGTAGGAGTAGAGTGACCGCGACCGCAGAGGTAGTGACGGCGATCCCGGGCTAGAGCTGGCACCTAGATAGGGGCGTCCGGTTAGGGCCGGCCAGGGTTGGGTGGTGGCCAACAACGTCCGGTTGGGGTCCGGTTGTAGCGGCGGTGGCCCGGCTGGTGATAATATATGTGTTATAGCAATATTCTCCCCAAGGTAGATGTTGACATTTCTAACACCACTAGCACTAAGTTGTCATTCATCCCTAGCATGATATTAGAAATGCTAGTAATGAAATCTGTACCTGAAAACTCTAAATAATATATATGAAAACTACCCGCAAGCCACATATAAATCACCTATTGTAGCATCTCACTTGAGAGTATACCTAGTATCGTTTATTCATTTTATCCCCCAACGAAGGACCATGAGATAAATGTTTCTATGACATATTAATAAAATATAAAGATACAAAACTTAACTTACGATAAACCAATCATTCCAATGCTTTAGCATGGGTAAGTCAAGATAAATGGTAAATGATAAATGCAATATGATAATGGTATTTAGATATAGAAAATAAAGACTCAACTAATGTAGTAAGGCAATCATGAATATTCGGTAAGAGTTAAAAAAATTGTAAGTTATTACTAAACACTAAGTCTTTTGCATACTTAATCAAATATTCTCGTATATATATCATAATCAAGTCAAAGTATAAGCATAAGAAACGTTGACTAAGGAGGTCCATAGAATAAATCATCCCCTATGTCGCGACCCCATTCTACTAGCTCTATACACAGAGGGTGGACTACAAAGGACTCGATGATGATGTCACCATCACAATCTACCACACATCTCAGCATATATAGGGCATTCACAGGTAAATAATATATAAGCACCATGCTTATATAAAACGTACCACTTAACTCTCTCGAGAACAAAATTAAGCGCTCTACAGACAGATGCATATAATCATTATTAATCATAACTATTTCAAATATCTCAACTAGAAATATATTAAGAACATAATATGTAGAAATTTATTATGATAAAGTCATAATGAGATACAAAGGCAAATTACCGATCTCTAGATGAACAGATATAAAATCGAGCAACTTCGCCCAAACTCTACTTGAATCTTGCTAGGATGCCTAAACTAAGAACTTGAAGAACTAGAGCTCTCTAATCTCTAATCTCTAGGAACCCTAGTTTCTAATCTTCTCTCGATAAATGAATGGTTCAATGCCTAGGGGGTTGCCTCTTTATTTATACCTCGGTGGGATGAACGTAAGCCCTCAAATCAAACTGACCTTCTTTTATAGTATAGATGTGATCCTCAAAGGCGGTGGAGGAAGACTCCATAAGATGGACGAAGCGGAATGGTGGCATGCCACGTGGCATGGAGGTGGAGCCGGTCCCACCTAGCCTCCGATGCAAGATTGCTTCGTCCGGTTGTCTTCTCGTACCCTTTGGTGCCTTCACATGTGATGAGGACACGCCTACGATGCCCAAGAATTTGGCCCAATCTTTCACGGTACAAGAATCGATAATTAATATAATCTGAATTTATTACTCTGAATCACTCCTCGAATGACAAGCTGTATTTTATATCCAATAAATATGCACTGCTTAACTGAACAAGAGATGTTTCTATCGGCAAGATCCAATTAAATTATTCAGCAAGTTCCCACAGCCGACGTTACACAATGCCTCAATAGAACAACTCAAATGATATCTCACGTGATTATCAAATAGGAAAATCACCGGCAACAATATCTTTGATTAATGAAGTGCGGCAATAGGAACAGCAGTAATAAGATGGGATCGGCTTACATAAACTGCAATCCGAACCTTGATAACTCTTCAACCCGCGGCCACGACGACCACGATCCAAAGATGGGGATTCCGACGGAAATCCGAGGCACGACCAAGCTGCGGCAGCTCGAGCACACACTCCACACAATCCAAAGAGGATCGGCAAGATAGACCGGAGAGGAATCACCCTCTAGCTTCTCTCAGGGAAACCCTAGATGAAACACAATAAAATCCAGTCTCATTACAGGGGCGTCCGCCCTGGCTTATTTGAGGCACGCAGGCCAGCCATCGATCGGACTCTGGCTCGACCAACCAGAGCGACAGAGACTCGAACAGAGTCTGACTCACGTACGT
This sequence comes from Hyparrhenia diplandra, assembly GCA_015847255.1. Classification (NCBI taxonomy): domain Eukaryota; kingdom Viridiplantae; phylum Streptophyta; class Magnoliopsida; order Poales; family Poaceae; genus Hyparrhenia; species Hyparrhenia diplandra. Next base: position 35,681 of record JADLZK010001783.1, read on the forward strand.
GAATAGATAAACACATAAAGCAATTCTACTAAACGTGACATGTATGCAAATATAATAAACTAATCCGGCAAGGGTGCAAACCACGTAATTAGTTTTGTATTGTTGCTTCAAGTCGCATCCAGAGACAAGTGCAGAATCTGACGCCTTCTTTGCAAGTGTTTTTCATATTTGCCGATTATAACTCACGTGATATCCACCTTCATAGAGCCCATAAATATATATTTTGCTGGCTTAGTATTTTCTGCTTTTCTGAATGTTGCACCACTAAATATAATACTTGAAGATAAGCCGGCCGTAGTAAATTTCTCCATGTTTGCAATGTATTTCTCATCAAAATGAATAGCTCCAAATTGAAGACCATAAGATTTCAAAGGATTATCGCTTACCATATTTGATATAATACTAGACTGAATATCTTGCAGAGCTATGGACTCATCAACATGTAGATTGCATCACATATTTCGTTGATTTCTTTACCGAATAGATCCCCTTTTGGTTGTTTTCCGGAATAACCTTACTGAAAATAGCAATTGACCAAAACTCGTGGAAATCATCAATAATAACCCTTAAATGTCTATTGGTGATCACTTTTATGCACAAAGATGACGGTTAAAAATGAACAATAATGACCGTAACAGTAGCCACCTTATCCATTGGGTTATCTCCCATCAACCAGTGTAGGTACATAGTGATGACCTTGTTAACAATCCCTGATTGACCATCGGATTGAGGGTGATAGGCGAAACTCATTTGTAGAGTGATGCTTGACAAGCGAAATAGTTCTTGCCAGAACCTTCTTGGGAAGAAAACAACGATCACTAACAATGGACCTTGGTAGCCCATGGAGTCTAACGATGTCGGAGAAAAAAAAAATCTAATCCACTGTTGTTGCTGAATATGGACGGATGTGCTAAAGGGATGAAATGGGAATACTTGGAAACACGATCCAGAACGGTTAAGATGACCGATGTAACTCCCTGGGTAGTGCTTCGATAAAGTCCATCGAGATATCCTCCCAAATATATTCTAGAATTGGTAGTGGTTGTAGCAGGCCTATTGGGTGAAGATATGATGTTCGGTCTTATATTGCCTTGGCATATTGTACATTCACTTACAAGTAGTTGCACTTTCTGTTTAGCCTTGGTTCTTTGGGAGAGCCAAAAATGGTGTACTGTTTTCTCTGTGTCTGGAGTTATGTATTGCTTGAAATACTTGGTGCCAGATTGGAGAGGTTGATGGAATATGTACCCGCCGTTTGTAGAGTATGAGGCTATCCTCAAAGGTCCATGCTGGGGAGAGCCAACCTGCTTGGATGGAACGAGTTAAGGCCCCCTTTGGATTGAGGGTGAAATGGAGGAAAAACATGGGATAGGAATTTCACAGGAATTTATCCTTTCCTGCCCTTTGGTTGCTAGAAAATCAAAGGAATTGTTCCATAGGAATTGCATCCTATACCTCAATTCCTCAGGAATTTCACAGGAATTTTTCCATTAGCTCAGACTTCATGGAAAATTTCCTACGGAGACATGTGCTGCTTCGAACGACATGAACTTTCTGGGCGTCGAGAGAGCTGCGCGCTGCCGTCCGCCTGTAGGACACGCTGCAACTGCGAGAGAGAGAGAGAGATAGCCTGGGGGTGGTGCTTGGTGGACCAGGCGGTCACTCCTTCACCTCCTCGAGGTCGCCATGCGCCGACTTCGCTGTAACACCCATGTTTTTGCATCATTTTAAAATTCACTAAAAAATTTGAACTTTTCGAATTACAACTAAAACTTGATTTATTTTCCGCTAAACGAAACCCCCGTTTTTGAAAAACCCGCATTCAAACTTTCACCATCTAGAAAATAGGAAACCATGTTTGTTGCTTGTTGAGCTTTATGGTGACCAAGGATGCAAGGTAAGTTCTAGATTTTAGTTATGGAAAATATTGCATGAGAAATGGTTTACAAATTATCCCCTGGGAATAATAAATACCGACACAAATGTGTACCGAAATATACGTGAATACTTTTATGAGCACAATAAATAAATATTCTCCACCATGAAGGTCGGGGGATATCAATATGCTTGTATAAATATTTACAAAATATATGGTACACATGAAATAATAGAATTGGGGGACAAAGTGAGGACACATATATATATACATGCATATTTATATTAGTACAAATAAATAAATATTCTCAAGAATGAAAGTCATGGGAATATACACGTATTGGTACAAATAATTGTAATACATGTGCATATATATCCACACACCTAAAATAATGGGAGAGAAGAATAAGAATTAGGAAGGGAAATAGAAAAGGAAAAGGGAAAGAAATTGAGAATGGACTCATGAGGCTCATTCTCCTCCTCTCCCTCCTTTCAGCCCAGCCCGGCTCCCTTCCCTCTTTCCCATCCATCCAAGCACACCGCCCACACGGCACCGCAAGATCGGCCAAGCCCAACTTCGGCCTCACGGCCGATCCCAGACCGAGCCCGGCTCGCCATCTCTCCCCTCCCGCCGACAAGTAGGCCCCACGCCCCGTCTTCTTCCTCCGTCCGCTTGACGACGACGCAGCGTCCGGCCGTGTCGAGGAGAAGGCGGCAAGACACCCGGCAGACTCCAATGGCCGTCGGGTTGGCGGGGAACACGGTGGGAGAGGACCCAAAGTGAGCGGTTGTTGGTATACCTTATAGCATAAAAATATAGAGGTTTTTAAAACAAAAATAAGGGCTTAAAATGAATATCAACATAGTATAGGGGCTTGACTAACATGATTCCACTAGTTTTGGTGATTTATATATTTTTCGAGGATTAAACGAGAAAATGCCCAAGAGTTTGCAAGCCTTACGACATAAAGACGTATCCGTGGCGTAACCCAATATGGAACATACACTAGAACATTCCGAAGAGACTAGAGAGCACAAGAAGGAAGGTGGGGCCCACCGGCAGAGCTAGGGCGGCGCCCACGGGGGCATGGCGGCGGCCGCCCGTGGGGACCCCCCCGTCGGCCTCCCATTCAAAGGTCGGTTCACCACCGCCTATGAGGAGCAATCTAGTCCATCCATCAAGGTCGGTTTGATCCAAGGGCTATCGTGCATCCTCCGGGGCTATATAACAAGACCCCCGACCCCACGGGTGAAACCCTAATTCATTCATCATTCATTCTACTCCATACCAAGTCCATCATCAAGACCCCAAGTCAAGATCCTAAGCCCTAGTTCTACCATAATTAGAGCAATAGCTATCTAGGTTAGCTCTAGAGGAAGTCAAGTATTGTCTTGGATTAGGATAGTCAAGAAGTAGCGGGTGGGTTTAAGCTTCACGTGGCTTCTCTCTTGTATCTCATTTGTAAGTATTTGTTAGTATACAATTGCCATGACTTTATTCTATTTAATGATTATATTCTTAGTTATATGCTTCTATGCTTATTATGATTATATATTTAGTTTAGTATGTTCGTCTTTATATTCAAGCATGGAGTCGTATAGCGCCCCCTTAGATGTACACTATGTGGGTGGTCGACAATGTGTAAACGTGGTGTTTATACAACGTTTGCCTGCGACATCACCCTATATTCAGGAAGTGTGGTAGATCGTGGATGTGATACTCCCATTGAGTCCTTTGGAGTCCACCCCCCGAATGTAGGGCTAGTTGAACTTTGTTACTATGGTTGGTTGGTTTTGTTCCTAATCTTCCTTAGTAATATTCACCATGTATAGATATAATGCTTCCATACAATGATGACTAGGTGTATTGCACTAATTGTAGTATGCATCGACATATAAGTAGGAGTAACTTAGGGATATTCCATCTATCTCACCTATACTATGGTATTTAGCCTCTTATGATACTAGCTAGTGGCATATGATGATCTTTGACTTGGATGATGTTATCATTATTATTATTATTATCTTATTATCTTTATTATGTGACTTACCTCGTTTGAGTTTAGTATGATGCATATGGTTTACTCTACATTACACCACTTTGCAAGTGAATCAATATTAAATCATCAACCTACCCATAGCCATCCCTTTCTTGTCGGTAGAATATAAATACGATACTTGGATAGAATCCACGTGAAATGCTACAATAGGGTAATTCTATCCGCGGCGCTGCGCATTGATACCGTAATTATATTATTGCAAGAGTTTCAAGTATTATATAAAGAATATCCGTTCACGCATTTCTTTAGCGTTGTGAGCTAGGGTGATTTGGACTAGTTTAAGTAGGCAATGCTAGAATGTGTGGTACGACTTTTGTGCCTATCATGGTGAGATTAACTCCACCATTGATAATGTTGCGAAGTCATAAACCATAGCTAATTCCGTCTAACTTTATTAACTTCCCACTCTAACTTTTGTTGGAATGTGAGATTAACTCCACATCCAAGCTGACTTATTAGATAGATACCATTTATTCATTTCTAGCGCCGTCCTAGATGAGGATCGTGTTAGAGATGTCAACAAGCATTTCGGCGCCGTTCTCGGGAAGAAAGGGTGCTAGCCAAACCTAAACACACATACATGGATAGATTGATATCACTTGCATCACGTAATGTATCGAGGACCCATTATCAACTACTCAAACAGGCTTACCCTTGTTTGTCTACTTGTCTTTGATTTTATGCAGGGTAAAAATATTCATTGGAGTAATCGTCCAAAGAGCACTATTGAAAATCAGAATTATTAATCAAGAGGGCAAGAATTCAAGCTTAGAACAACTTTTACACCTTTTTGAATTGGACATTTGATCAACTTAGGCAAAGCCTATTGCCTATTTTTGAGGCCATGGCCAACAAGACACTTCGTGAATTTTCAGCTCCAACTACGGCCAATGTTCGCCTTTGGACCGGAAATTGCAATTGGGGATCATGATTTTGAGCTTAAGCCCGGGCTCATTAATATGGTACAAGCTAGCCAGTTCTATGGAAAGGCACATGAGGATGCTAGCGCTCATCTCCAACACTTTTGGAGATTTGCGGTACTATCATCATTAAAGGAGTACCAAGAGATGAGTCCTACTCCGTCTTTTCCCATTCTCACTATTGGGAAGGGCGGCAAATGGTTCTACGCTACAAAAGATAAAAATACTACCGGTCACTGTTTCTCTTTGCTTTCCTTGCAAAGTTCTTTCCTATAGGCAAGACCAATGCCTTACGGGGAAGATTGCAAACTTTCAACAAAGAACAAGATGAGTCTGTCCCGGAAGCATGGGAACGCTTTCAAGATAATATCTCGGAATGCCCACACCATGGGATGGAAAATTGGTTACTTATGCAGACCTTTTATCATGGGCTCACTACAAGCGCTCGTGAAACTATGGATCTTTGCAAAGCAGGAGACGCTTTCCTATCACTCACACTTACAAAAAGCTAACGAACTTGTGGAGAAAATGGCTTCAAAACCGAGTTGGAATGAGGAGCGGCAACCCCCCGCAAGAGGTCGGGAGGAATGCACTCACTAAAGGAGGTAGGCATCTTTCATGCGCCAAGATGGACTTAATAATGAAGAAACTCGAGGAGAGAGCTCCCGAGAAGAAAGAAGTCATGCAAATTCTAGACTCAAAGATGACATGTGAAGAATGTGGCAACAATGGCCACTCAAGCAATAATTGCCCGTAGAGATTGAAGAGGATATGAACTACATCAACAATAACAACAATTATCGCCCTCAAAGAAAATCAAGGTTGGAACCAAAGAAAGACCAAACTACCAAGGTAATTATACGAGGTAACTATCAAGGTAATTTTAATAATTTTAACCAGCCTTCTTTAAGAGATCTTGTTTTAAACCAAGGAAAAACTATGGAAAACTTGTCTAAGAAGTTAACTACTAATGATAAAATGCTAGAAACAATAAACAATAGAATGGATAGTTTTTCTTTGGCTATTAAAACCAACATAGTTTCAACAAAATGATAGAATCTCAAATTTCTCAGCTAGCAATTTACATTTCCACTAACCGTATCGAGGTAAAACTCGCCACGGTAGGAAGAATTAGAATCTGCAAATCTTGTAGACATTTTTAATGCAGTCAATACTTTTACGGAAAAGTTGGAGAGCCACCGGGCGGATGACTCCCTACCACCAAAGAAAGGAGATCCAGGGAGGCCGGTCATCACCATCTAAATTGGACCACACGTATTTGAGAATGCACTATGTGACTTCGGCTCAAGCATCAACATTTTACCTCGGGTAATTTATGAGAAAGTTAATGGTGATCCATTGTTATATACAACCATGTGCTTGCGGCTTGCGATCAGTCACTATGCTATCCACAAGGCATACTCCAAGATGTTTACATTACAAGTTGGAAGATCATATGTGCCAGCAGATTTCCGCAAAGAATCGAGACGGGGAGGAAGTGAGAAGGCACCAATTATATTGGGTCGACCTTTCTTAAGCACAAAGAAGAGCAATTATCTATGCCGAGGCGCAAAGATATGTTTCAAAGCATCAAGGGAAGAAAAGAAGTATTTAGCTTCAAGAACAAGACACTCACCTCCCCCCCATCCATCCGCAAACACCATACGGTTGTGAGATGCCACCGTAACCCATATTGAAATACCAAGAAGAACAAAAAAAGAAGAATAAGAAGGCTCACGGCGTGAAGGTAATGATGATTAATAAGATAGGTTTTGAGAACGACCAATTACTCAAATCTCCAATCTTTGACTAAGATGGAAGATCGAGGCATCCCAACAATAGCATGCACTATAAAATGTTTGACCTTCAATAATACATATTGTGATACGAGGATCCGCATCAACATCATGGCCAAGGTAACATATAAACTACTATTCGAAGATATGCCCTTGTATCCTACATATGTGCAAACCGCAGATGATGGCAGACCAAACGTGCCGAGTTCCCCGAAGGAATTGCAAAAGACGCGCCCGTGAAAATTAATGATCATTATGTCCTCACCGACTTTTTAGTCATGGACATAGGTAAAGAGTTGGACCCACCACTAGTGTTGGGAAGACCCTTCCTCAACACTACACGCGCCATCATCTACATAAGAATAGGAGAAATTCACTTCCAGTTCCCTACGTAAAAGGTGCAGTATATTTCAATAGTTATACTAATTATGAAAAGAAGAACAGTCAAGACGCCAGACGCCCCTTAAGAAGAAACAATTGAAGATTCAAGAAGAGGAAGAGGTAGAAGGACACGAGAAGAAAAGTCGTCTACCTCAACAAGCAAAGATTGCAAAATTTCGTAAGTCAAGGAAAAAGGTAAGGGAAACAATAAAACCCAAGACAAAAGATATGCAGGTCACTAGAACCTCTTGAAACAAGAAGTGGATAAAGAAAAAGACAACTCCCAGCACATCATCAGGAGAAACATTGATCAAATCATCAGAGCCACCAATTATGACTACTGACGTACCTTGGGAGTAATGAGCGAAACAAGAAAGTCTCGTTAGGAGGACTATAAATCCCCAAACCTTCGCCGAAAGGTAATTCGGTAAGTTATCCATATTTAATTTCCATCATTGCATAGTTACTTTTCTCCAGTTACATAGCATATTTTCTTTTTCCAAATTGCATTAGAAAAAGACAATAAAAATATTTAGTGCTTTGCATGTTTAAAAAGCTTAAAGCCCGATGTGAGTAAAAATCGAGGTTTAATACCCTCGAGAGATATTTACTTGTGGTGGCATAAAAATAAAATAAAAATGCATTCATAAGTTCTTTATCTTCTTTTGCACACAAAATAAGAAAATCCAAAAATATCTTTTTCGCTAAAAGATCGAGGCTGACGTAAGCAACGTGGTGAACTCTAACGCTTAATCAAGTTCCACTAGCTTTGTTGTCTATTTGAGTTTAGCAGATTTGAAGGAGAAGAGACACGATGTCATCATCGTCACCATCTACCTCAACTCCTATATCATCAACCCGACATTCCAATCTAGCTTGGGGAGAGCACCCCGATTGTCTCGATAAGTATATCTACTACTATTATTATTAGCTAGATATTTGGTTTGCCTAGTTTGCTTAGAGTGAGTCTAAATAATCTTTAAAGAGTCTTTATTATAGTATGAATAAAATGATCAAGAGAGAGTGTACACCTTTTACGCTTTTGCTCAACTAAAACGAATTTAGAAAATAGAAGGAGATGATGAATAGTTGCTCCGTCGTAATGTCTTTCAAGTACCTAGCTTTCAAGCTTAATTTCTCTCGAAGCTTAAATGTAAAACTGCTTTGGCTTGAGGTTTACCCTAAACCTGAAATCTGTGGATTGCAAATGCTTGCTCTAGAGTCTAGGTAATTGACGGATATGATATATGAAAGTTTTGAGCTGCTAATTCTCTTGCTCCTAGTGACACTAGATTTCTAGAGATTTATCTTTTGAAAATTATGAAAATATACATGATAAGTTCCGTATCACAGAGTGTTGAAAATCCTACCACGGCCGGATATACATGCTCCATAGATTAGGAAAACCCTTGATATATATATAGGCTGCTTGCTTTGCATTGAGTTCGTTCAACCTTTGTCGACCCTTAGAAACTTGTCATGCTGATGTACACTCCATCCATCCATTCATCCACACCATCCATATATTTCATTCCACTAGACTCCACTCATATATGCTGCTTCTATCCTGGAAGTACGCATTCATACACATCCATTATACGTCCACCAAATATGTTCCACTCCTAGCCTGGGAGAAGAACAATCAAAAATATTCCATTCCAGTCAACAATCTTATAAAGCTCTGTTATTCTTGTTTATCTCTCAAAAGTTTATTGCAAAAGAGACTTGGGTTGTTAGTTAAAAAAGAGAGAGAGAGAGAGAGAAAAAGAGGGGATGAAAAACGGACAAGTGTCCTACAGGCGAGTAGAGCCTACCTCCCTAAAAGAAAAAGAGAATAAAGGAGAGTTAAAAAAAATGGACAAGTGTCCATTTGAAAACAATGGGTACTTAGATGCCCGCCTCTCCATAAAAGAAAAATAAAGAAATACAACCCAGGTTCTCTCAAATGTTTTCAAGTTTCAAAAGAGAGATGATTTTTCAAAGAGCTAGAATAGAATTAGACTTTTTCTCATCACATTCATTCCAATCATTTCATACCTACCATCATATTCATTTCATTCCATCATGCACATGCATCAAGTGTGACTTGTAACTTTGGATCCATTGTTTGAACTTACAATATATGCTTAATGAATAAATTTAGTTTTCTCCCCACCTATGAACTCGGATATAAGCTTTAGATATAGGGTGAGAGAGAAGAAGGCATAGTGTTCTCTTTGCCATAATCCAAAAATACCACATACTATGAGAGGAAGGCAAAATAACCTTATTGCCTTAGTGAGGATCCACCACTACCACATATGAGAGACTTGAAAGGGTCATCTTGAAGGAACTTTGAGTTTTATTTTGAAAATTAGTAAAAACTCCGGAATGATGGTTGAACAAAGAGTTTGAGACCTAGTGCTTGACTTGATTGTTCTATCTTTCAATTGCCCAAGATCACAAGAAAAAGCTACAAGCTCCATGATTAAAGGTAATATGGGTAAGTTGAAGGTTGAAATAGTTTATCAGGAGATGAAATTTTGTTTGAAAGCATGTGTACTTTTGAGATGTGAAAACGTTAAAAGCAACTCCCCGATCCAACATGGTCTTGCTAGGGACTAGCAAAGAGGTAAGCTTGGGGAGCTTGTTGGTATACCTTATAGCATAAAAATATAGAGGTTTTTAAAACAAAAATAAGGGCTTAAAATGAATATCAACATAGTATAGGGGCTTGACTAACATGATTCCACTAGTTTTGGTGATTTATATATTTTTCAGGGATTAAACAGAAAATGCCCAAGAGTTTGCAAGCCTTACGACATAAAGACATATCCGTGACGTAACCCAATATGGAACATACACTAGAACATTCCAGAAGAGACTAGAGAGCACCAGAAGGAAGGTGGGGCCCACCCAGAGCCAGCGGCGGCCCACTCAGTGGCATGGCGGCGGGCCGCACGGTGGGACCCCCTGTCGCACCTCCCATTCAAGGTCGGTTCACCACCGCCTATGAGGAGCAATCTAGTCCATCCATCAAGGTCGGTTTGATCCAAGGGCTATCGTGCATCCTCTCGGGGCTATATAACAAGACCCCCCCGACCCACAGGTGAAACCCTAATTCATTCATCATTCATTCTACTCCATACCAAGTCCATCATCAAGACCCCAAGTCAAGATCCTAAGCCCTAGTTCTACCATAATTAGAGCAATAGCTATCTAGGTTAGCTCTAGAGGAAGTCAAGTATTGTCTTGATTTAGGATAGTCAAGAAGTAGCGGGGGTTTAAGCTTCACGTGGCTTCTCTCTTGTATCTCATTTGTAAGTATTTGTTAGTATACAATTGCCATGACTTTATTCTATTTAATGATTATATTCTTAGTTATATGCTTCTATGCTTATTATGATTATATATTTAGTTTAGTATGTTCGTCTTTATATTCAAGCATGGAGTCGTATAGCGCCCCTTAGATGTACACTATGTGGGTGGTCGACAATGTGTAAACGTGGTGTTTATACAACGTTTGCCTGCGACATCACCCTATATATTCGGGAAGTGTGGTAGATCGTGGATGTGATACTCCCATTGAGTCCTTTGGAGTCCACCCCGAATGTAGGGCTAGTTGAACTTTGTTACTATGGTTGGTTGGTTTTGTTCCTAATCTTCCTTAGTAATATTCACCATGTATAGATATAATGCTTCCATACAATGATGACTAGGTGTATTGCACTAATTGTAGTATGCATCGACATATAAGTAGGAGTAACTTAGGGATATTCCATCTATCTCACCTATACTATGGTATTTAGCCTCTTATGATACTAGCTAGTGGCATATGATGATCTTTGACTTGGATGATGTTATCATTATTATTATTATTATCTTATTATGTTTATTATGTGACTTACCTCGTTTGAGTTTAGTATGATGCATATGGTTTACTCTACATTACACCACCGCAAGTGAATCAATATTAAATCATCAACCTACCCATAGCCATCCCTTTCTTGTCGGTAGAATATAAATACGATACTTGGATAGAATCCGGTGAAATGCTACAATAGGGTAATTCTATGCGTGCGCTGCTTGATTGATACCGTAATTATATTATTGCAAGAGTTTCAAGTATTATATAAAGAATATCCGTTCACGCATTTCTTTAGCGTTGTGAGCTAGGGTGACAGACTAGTTTAAGTAGGCAATGCTAGAATGTGTGGTACAGCTTTTTGTGCCTATCATGGTGAGATTAACTCCACCATTGATAATGTTCAAGTTATAAACCATAGCTAATTCCGTCTAACTTTATTAACTTCCCACTCTAACTTTTTGTTGGAATGTGAGATTAACTCCACATCCAAGTCGACTTATTAGATAGATACCATTTATTCATTTCTAGCGCCGTCCTAGATGAGGATCGTGTTAGAGATGTCAACAATGGTCACATCGGCTAGTATGGCGGCTCTTTCCTCGTGGCCGGAGGAGCACGCCGCTAATCTCGCCCGGCGCGGGGATGGGATAGGGCGGCAAACCGTCCACGCCCGGCGTTGTGGGCGAGGACCGGTGAGCAGCGGACGCGCGGACCAGCTCAGAGCCGCCGTACCGGCAGTCTAGAGCACCGCGCCGCTAGCGTCCACGATAATGAAGGGGCGCCCACCGGTGTCACCCGTCCGCCCGGCCATAGGGATGTGACCACACGGCCGGGCAGGGCCGCCCAGCGCACCGGCGATAAAGATGACGAGATGGGACCGGGGAGCCATTTGGGAGTCCATGGGCACAGCGCGCTGGTCGGAAAATATCGAGTTGCGAGAAAAATCTCGCCGGCGGGTTTTCGCGGCGAGCCTATAAATAGGCTCGACCACTGCTCAATCGAGCTCACACCACCCCTCCCGAGCCCGCGGGGATCCGTGACACACGCTGCTCCCCTCGGGTTCCTCTTCCCCCTCCTCCTCCTCGCGTCGTCCGGATTCCCCAAATATGGTGTTCGCCGCCGAGAAGAAATCCCGGCGGCCGCCGGCTACCGTGAGTCGCCGTTGGCCAAACCGATAGCGTGGTACGCCGCCCCTCTCCTTCCTCTCCTATTCGCCTTACACATGTTGCTCTATTGCACCGTGCAGTCCCGAGTCCGAGCGCCGCCGCCGCCAAGGACCGCCGGTCATGCCGCCGCCGTGGGAAACGCCTTACCCTGCCGCCCTAACCGACGACATCAAGTTCGGGAGACATAAGGGTACGATTGAGCCCCACGCGGCGAGGATCGGGCCAAGATTTGCCGCTTCGGTGAGCTCCGGCGATGCACCGCCGTGTTGGGGTGCCGACGGGACGAAGTCCCCCGCTTCGAAGTCGCCGCCGTCCTGGACGCCGGCCACGAAAGCGAGCAAATAGGAGGACGACACATCGCCCCTCCGTCTCTCCCCGCCAATCGGCCGTTAGGGCAACAACCATTGTACACGTGGCGCCTACGTGGCAGCCACCGTGGCGTCCACCTTGACCCACGTGGCACCCACGTGTAGCTGGACTTTTCTGTGTACACCAAGTAAATTGCTATGTGTACCCAATATTTGTACACAGAGTTTTATAAATAGACCTTCCCGTGTCGAAAAAATTCCTTTAAAATTTGTAAATTCATTATTTGATTTATAGAATTTTATCATGTAATTAGTTCCAATTTTATTACATGATAAAATTATATTATAATATTACCCTAATGATTTAATTAGGGATTAATATTATAAAATCCATATCTCATGCATACTAACTCCGTTTCGCGTGAAACGACTTCCATAATTCATCTAAAATCTAGCCCTATGCATCTAACCCATTGCCACCATAATGTTCTATGCTTGTCTTGATTGCTCTAGTTCAAGCTAGGTTTATCGCCAGTCGCCAGTAGCCTTCGACGACCCGATTAGGAGTTTTCCGTCCGAAGATAGCTAGAGACGTTCGACGCCGTGCCGATTCGTAAGAACCTCCCAGGCAAGTCCTTACCCCCCCTAATCATGACCTTAATAATGTGATGATGATGATGATGATGATGATAATTGGACTAGTAAATAGTGGTATGAGCCCGATAACGTAGCTATGGAGCTAAGCCGGGATGACGTAATCATCCACGTTATCTACGCTCATACGTTGTAATCAAGAGAAACATGAGAATGCCTAATGAACCCTAACCAACAAAAAGAGGTGAGTAGTGGTAGTCCGGTAGAGCCTAAATACCACGTCTGAATCGCCGCGAGGGGTTCCGCGGAGAGATACTCGCCTCCCCTAAGGACCGGTTCATAGACCTTCTACCTAGTATAATATTACGCATACCCACACGCCGAGATGGGGCGGCTTGATTCCACACCCCGTTGGGTTGAGGTATAATTGGAGCCAAGGTGGCCTACAGAGGCTTAACGATCTATCGGGAGCCGACTTCGGATGCTATGTGATCTTCCGAGGTCGGGTTGGCGTGGTTGCTATGTGATCCTCCACGTAAAACAATTGGCGCTATGATATTGTATACACACTTATGAGTTGGCGGATGCTATGTGATCTTCCGCGATGCTATGTGCTAATGGGATGCTAAGTGATCTTCCCATTCCCCAACCCCCGAGAAGTCGTGGTGAGGATTATACCAAGATACCTAGGCGGCATCCAAGCGGGTACGGAATCTCGTTGGGCCTGTTTGAGCCAAGTCGAGATGGTAAGAGCAGTGCCTATCGTGTGGGGAAAATTGTACACCTCTGCAGAGTTACTTAAATCTATTCGAATAGCCATGTCCTTGGAATGGGCAAGTGCTAGGCCGAACATCTATGATTAGATATACACCTTGATGATGACTGACCTGTGGTGCTATGACAGTGATGACATGAGACAATTCGGGAACTAGCGAGAGCAGTTTTAGAGACTCTGCTAGGGCCCAAACCCTTAATAATTACAACCCCCTGGTTGGGACTTGCTGAGTACGTTTGTACTCACCCCTCTATTTTTACAGATATCGGCACATGTGGAGGTAAGATCGACGACAAGGTAGAGGATAGCGTATCGTAGGAGTTCGAGAGGTGTTTGCTTAGGAGAAGGACGTCGAAGCCCAGATTTCATCCATGCACAAGTCTGCCTGTGGAGTACGGGGCAGTGTCATAGTTAATCCACCGCTTCTCGGTTGGCCAACTCTGATATTGTAACCCGGCTTGGTGACCCTTCGTCGCCACTATAAGCCCCTATCTATCCTATATTTCTACAGCTCGGTTTATTATTAATTATGTTTACCATTACATGTTACTAATGAGGCGTGTTTGTGGCGTGATCCCGGCGCAAACACGTGTGATTAACGACCCATTAAAAGTGGGCGTGACATTCGCCCCGGACGCAGGATCCATGACCGCGCCGCCACCATGGCCGGAGTTGAGGGAAACAAGGGGAGAGCGGCACGGTCCCGCGCGCCACCACCCACGCGTCGAGCCCGCCGCCCCGCCGCTCCCCCTCCTCCGCCCGGTGGTGCCGTGCCCGCGCCGCCATTGCCGGCCGAGAGGAGATCACCCACGCCGCCTCCTAGGGCTGGCCCACCGCCCGCCCCGCGGGGAGAGGAGAGGGAAGGAGGCGCGGTGGGAGGAGAGGGGCGCCGGGATCCGGCGGCCCGAGATCCGCCGCGTTAGGGAGAGGGAGGCGGGCCGCCGCGTGAGAGAGCGGCGCCGGTTGGGGCGAGAGATGAGGGTCGCGTGAGAGAGCGCGGCGTCTGCGGGACGGATAAGGAGAGCGATGTTTTCCTTCGATTTTTCTTTTCTTCGTTTCACCTGCCTCCGCAGGACCGTAACCAAAGGTTGTTTCCTACAGGGTAACTTCCTCTGGAATCCCACGAACCCGGCAACTCCAACCTATGTTTTTCCTATTCCTATCCTATCTCTACCCTACTATCCAAAGGGGCCCTAAATTGCCAACTTACTCATAGGCTGCAACTTTAGCCTTGATTTAATAATAAAACATTAGGAACAAAATCTCTGACAAATGCAATCAATGAGGGTTGCGTCCTGTCGAGACAAGGCATCCGCCATAGTGTTCTGTCTCTCTAGCTTGTACTCCACCGACAAGGCATCCCAGTTATTCTGTCTCTCTAGTTCTGGCTCTCTAGTTTTCACTCTCTCTCCATCACATCTATTTTTTGGACGTATATATGGAGCACTAAATGTTGGTAAAATAAATAACGAATTGTACAGTTTTGTTGTAAATCACGAGATCGAATCTTTTTGAGCCTAATTAGTTCATGATTGGACAATATTTACCAAATACAAACGAAAGTGCTACGATTAGAAAAATTCTAACTTTTGGGCAACTAAACTATTGGTGTTGTGGTATTTGAGACTGCATTGATCTGAGCGAATGATAAATGTGCGTCCCTATTAGTCAAGAAAGTAGACCAGCAAACGCTGAATGAGAATATGATGGTGATTGGTGATGAAGATCTGCGTAAAGGAATTTGCCAAGCACATGGAAGAAGAAAGCAATGAAGACTTTGTGTGTTATCCTGTTATAGACGCTAGTTCTATTGCAAGTACTTCTCCGTTTTAGATTGTAAGTCACTTTAATTTTTCTGTTTATCAATTTTGCTATGTATCTAGATATAATAATATGTTTAGATATATGGTAAATAGATGAATCACTTTGACTTACAATTTAGGATGAAAGGAGTGCTAAGTATGTTGGTGATCACATGATGTTATAACCTTTTTTAAAAAAAATTGTGAGCCCATCTAGCGTGATGGTTTGGCCATCAAAAACCCAAATCAGTATTGACATAGACGTTTGTTCTCATGCAGAACATAACCTGAAGGTCATCAATGTTCTAATGGGTTGTTGAGTTTCCATAAGTCATGGGACTTACTAAGTCAAAAAAGTTTGCTAAACAAGTAGGGAATTATTAAGTCATGAGACTTGTAAGTTATAAGTTGGTACACCCCTATTTAAAACTTATAAGTCACTCATTTGTCTCTGGCTTATAAGTCACTTGCAACCAAACAGACATGACTTATAAGTCCCTCATTTTTAGTCACACCGACTCCATGAGTCTCATGACTTATGAAAACCAAATCACCCTAAGAAGAAGGCACTATCTTAGGGATAGCATATTTCGTAATAAAACCTAATATACGTACTTTGGGATGATTAACCCTCTGAAGCACGTATATGTATATGTGCGTCAGTGCGTATGACGTAACCTCTACTTGGATGAAATCTCGTCATGTGTTGAGGTAAACACGGTATTTGGCTGAATGAGTTGGACAAGAATTTTAGTACGAAGACTAGTCTTCTCACTACTATTCCTCTATTTTGAAGTGACGTGCAAGAAGGAAAACTATGTAAAGAAGAAAATTAAACCATTATTGCCTCATTTTCTCAATACGGAGTTCCCTCTTCTTCCTCGTACCACACAAGTCATTGTCGATGGAGATGATATTATGATCTCTACTCCCTCCGTGTTCCAAATTGAAGACATTTCAACTTTTTATGAGTCAAGTATTTTAACTAAAGTTTTTTAACAAAAAGATCACAAAAGATTTATGACATCAAATATATATATATAATACAATTAATGAAGAATGTAGTAATACTTTTTTATCTGGTATCATAAATATTATGATCGTGTTATATAACTTGATAAAAAAACTTGGAATGAGTTTTGGGGTAGTGGACGCAATGTATAAAACTTCCACTACTTTTCTCCTTCTTGGATCACAAGAGTTCACACTACTTCGATACACGTGCGGGGTGCCCTTATAAATACGATGGTTAGCATGAGCACCAAGCCATCGCATACATATCCACGTACAGGAACCAGCTGGAGAATCTATCTGATCTTGGGAGCAGAGGGAAGCTGGTTGCCATGGCGCCGGTGAAGGTTTTCGGGCCACTTTTGTCGCCGAACGTGACGCGCGTAATCCTGTGCTTGGAGGAGGTCGGCGTGGAGTACGAGATCGTCAACGTGGACTTCAACACCGGCGAGCACAAGAGCCCGGAACACATCCAACGTAACGTACGTGTACATGAAATTATTCTTGCTTTTCTTGTATTTCCTGTTTTATTGCTATCTTTGATCTGATACGATCTCTGCGGCGAGCCCAAGAGTCATTTTGTATTTTTGCATTAGTAACATACTCCCTCCATTTAAACGGAGGGAATCTATTTTGATCAAGCAAATGTCAATCAGAATAGGTTTTGATTCATGATTGTTTTTGCAATATATTCCCATTTTCTAAATAATTTGTGTCCTCATTAATTATTGCTGGTCAATGTTTGTAAAATTTGACTTTTTGTAGAAAATATATAACTAGGTTTGGCGGAAGTAATAATTGCTAAGATTTCTATAACTTGGTCTTCTCCTTTTCAGCCCTTTGGACAGACGCCGGCCTTCCAGGATGGCGAGTTGATGCTTTTGGTGAGTTGTAGTGTCTTTACGTTAATGGTTTAGCGGATATGAATTTGGGACATATGAGTTGTAATAATTAGAAGCATACTATGTAGGTTGCTCCGAAAGTTGAGTGGTTTAGAATTTTTTTTTCGAATATGCATAAGATTTGTGGATCTTTGTATTTAAAGAGAAAAAGTTCCACACCACTCATAAGCACGCCGTTTGGGAGGATAATTTTACATTAAAGTTTCGCCCCACCCTTAAGGCCCTAAGCCAACTACTCCCGGATTAAACGACAAAGGTTCAAGCCCCAGCTTCGATCCACAGATCGACGGTGTGCTTGATGGTGGCTAGGAGTTGGTTAGCTGTGGACACCTCCTTACGGAAGCATCTTGCGTTCCGCTCTTTCCATAGCTGTCAGGCCACTAGGGCGAACAAGGAGTATGCGCCCTTCCTCTTGTCCCCGTTCCATCTGTGACGCCAATGATCCCACCAATCAAGAAGTGATGTGTGACCCACTTGCGAGGAGTCAACACCCAGGACTGCTAGTGTCGTTCACCACACTTGCCTGGAGAAAGTTGAGTGGTTTACAATAAAATTAGACTAGATACAATTATTAGTATAAAAGGGATTAAACTATCGTATATAAATAAACTCGGCCTAAACTCGGCCTACCTGGTAAGATGTCCTCAAGCATTATCCTTAAAAAGAAGATCCCTACCTTACCTCTACTCAGTAACATCGCAACTCCCGTGAAACTAGACTGGCCAGAGGAACCAAACGTTTTCGTCTTCCTTGGACATTGTAAAACTTGCTATCTTAACTAAGTATCAGATTACATATTAGCCGTATAAGGACAACAAACGGATGTTCCATGTTCCATAAATACTAGTACATATATTCAAGGTGGTGTATAGTTTCATCAGATTCCAGTGAGAACTATTATTATCAAATTCTAGCAGCACCAGGGAGACTAAAAATATTCTCTGCTGCTATATACAACTATGATAACTATATATATGCCTCTGTTCTCCACCAGAATCCCGGGCGATTTCGAGGCATGTGCTCCGGAAATACAAGACCAGCGAGATCAACCTGCTGAGGGAGGGCATCCTGGAAGAGACAGCGCTCGTCGACGTCTGGCTGGACGTTGAAGCACACCAGTACGACCCTGCCATCGCCCCCATCATCTACCAGTTCATTCTTGTGCCGATGAGGGGAGGAACTCCCGACCAGAAGCTCATCGACGATTCCCTGGAGAAGATGAAGAAGGTGCTGGATGTGTACGAGGCGCGGCTGTCCAAGTCCAAGTATCTGGCAGGGGACTTTGTGAGCCTGGCGGACCTCAGCCATCTCCCGTACACGGTCCATTTCATGGCCACGCCGTTTGCATCGGTGTTGGATTCCTACCCGAGCGTCAAGGCATGGGTTCACGACTTGTTGTCCAGGCCAGCAGTCCAGAGGGTCATCTCCCAGTTCCCCAAGTTCTAATTAAAAACCATACATATATATATTTCCATGCAGCCCGTGGGCGCTGGCCCAACCCATCTGGTGGCAGGGGCCGGTGCTTTGTGCCCGGCCCTGGCGGACCGTTCAGCCATCTCCCGTCAACCATCTCGGCCCGGTGGCGGCCCGGTCCTATTTCCCCATGCGACCCCCACCCAAACCCTAGCTCACTCACCCACCCACGCCGCCTCCTCCTTGCATCGGTGTTGCCTCCACCTCGCTAAGCATCCCCTCTCCTTCTCCTTCCTCCTTCCGCCATCGTTCTTTCCATCATACGTCTCCCGTGGATCCTTGGCCTCATCTCCATGGATCTCCTTACCCGGGCGGCATGGGTTCACGACTTGTTGTCCAGGCCAGCAGTCCAGAGGCCTGTGGTGGCGGGGTCATCTCCCAGAGAATTCCGGCAACAACCCGAGTTCTGGAGGTGGATTAAAACCATACATATAATGCTGCCATCAGCGTTATCAGATATATATCTGCTGTTGGAACTGGTCATTTGAAACGGCACCAGAAAGTTTGTAATAGGGCTGCTTGATTATTATATGTATGATACATATAATAATCATATCATATATATGCATCACGCTATCGCTTGTCTTCATTTCTTCTTATGATCTGTAACAATTTGCATGAAGTTTGTAAGGAACCGAAGGCCATGTATTTGTATAATTAATGTGTTACATATTTGTGTACGAAAATACGGAGTATATGTCGAATAACCATTCTATTATAGATATATACTGTATTAGACAAACGATCGAATCCTCTTTTTATTTGGGTGCATGCTGAATGTTCACCTCCTATCACGTCTTCGTCAGCGATGGAGTAGACAGAGACCCCTACCAGTAGTCCAATCGCCTGGCCGTTTGAATCGTCAAAGTGGCCACAGAGTACTTGCTAGACGTCTCTGCAACCAATCAAGCAGAGAGTAGACTCCAAGTCAACTCACTACAATTCTGCAGTTGCGGTGCACACACATGCATGTCCAAGTGGAATCTATCTATAAGAGCATCTCCAAGAGTACCCTATAACTTTCTCCCAATATCTATGAGTTTAGGATCTCCCAAAAAGAAATAGGGTAATAAAAAATTATCAATCTCCAACAGTACTCTATAATTGTCTCCCAATAACTAAATTTGGGCCCATTAGATGAGATTAGTTGGCCGGTTCGTTGGGTATTGGAGCCGCGCGCGATCGTCCAGGTTCGAAGCTTTCCTCGCGCGATCGTCAGGTCCGTCGAAGAAGCTCGCGCGATCGTCTTCCCATCGAAGAACTCGCGCGACCGTCCAGGTATCGCCGCCGTGATTGCTGCTTCGACAGAAGTGACTTGCCCAAATCTGTTGCTGCCGGACCAAGCTGTGCATAGCTGTGCATGCCGGATGCTGCCTGCTGCCTGTAGTACACACCATGAGTGCACAGTTGAGATGACTACGTGAACAGGAATCAAAAGCCATGCACAGCTGAGATGACCATGTGAACAGTAATCAAAGCAATGCACAGCGAGGAAATTTAATTCGGTACTCAAATAGAATAAATATTTGTTCACTCAATACTCAAACATAAACACATGTTCACTCAATACTAAAATATATAATTGTTTTGTAGAAACAAAACGAGGTGAACTAGAAACAAAGGTTCACTGAATACTAAATTATATAATTGTCTTGGATAAACAAAATGAGATGAAGGTGGACCTCCGTGCCGCGAGCTGATCACAGTGACGATCACTACTGGTGACGATGCAGAACAACTACAACACGTACAACTTCGGCGGGAAGAAGGCGCTGGTGCTGTCCACGGCCGGCGTGCTGGGAGGCAAGAAAGAGGAACATCTTGAGCTGCGGTACCCTTTGCCCCGGCCTGCACGGTGACCATGGCCTAGATGACTAGAAGGTGTACAGATTGAAACAGTTTCTGCTGCGCTGATGGATGGGCCGCCGCGGCGGCCGGCCGGCCGGTGAATGGTGAAGCCTGAATGAGCGGGTCAGACTCGCTGGGAGTGGGACGGAGACCTATGAACTTGGCGGCCGCCCCCGATCAAAAACCCTGCCCGTGATGTTCGAGAATAATGTCCTCGATCGAAGCCGCTGCAGGCGGCGGCCTATCCTGATCAAGATCACTAAAACCTAAAGGCGACGGGCCATCAAGATTCATACTGTGAGGGACTCGTGCAAGGGGAAGTAGAAGATCCATGGCGTCGTACCTGCACGAAGGTCCTCGTGGTGATGAAGAACCGACGGCGCCGCGAGGAAATTTCACGGACGCGCGAACCTTTCACCTCGCGCGACGCGGTGAAGAAACGTCTGTGGATAGCGAGATAGATACGCCGGGCGCGCCGAGCGGATATATACGCACGATGTGGGGGGATTTTGAGTGCCCAAAGATTGGGATGAAGTATTGGGTACTGTTGGAGTGGTGTTTTTTCTCTTTTTTTCAAAAAAAAACTAGGATTGGGAGGTAATATAGGGTACTCTTGGAGATGCTCTAACTCCTATAAAACTCCTATAAAGGAGAACCCCACTAGCATAGTTCTCTGCGTTTTCGTGAAGCCACGTCATCATGTGGACCCGCAACCACAAGCAAACCCACTGCCTTTATCTTATTCCACATATTGACGTGTCATTATCCATTAATTCCAATAGTCTTCACCATACACTAATGCTACCCTTAATTGCAGGCCCAGACCAATCGGTTCTTGCAGGTGAGCTTGCATGGCTTGAATGTTGACACAACCCACACTGGCCCCTAGCGCTTCCCCTGCTCCATTTACATATGTCCATGCCTATGACGAACAGGCCATGACTCGATGGCCCGCCCTTGCCTCTAGCACTTCCCCTTCCTATAACAAACATCAATATCAATTGCTATAACGCTAGCACATATGAACCGATAGCTTGCTCCACATTCCCTCATAATATATTAATGATATTAATACTAGATGTCAAGGGTCTCCACAATGGCATTCATGATTGGGATGGCTTGTACCTTTTATAAGCAAACTCAATCAATCTCTGAAGGTTTTCTTATATTTCGGAATACCTTTTACAAGCAAACTCTTTTTTTTTCTAACAGGGGATTTCCTTGTAGAGTGAAATATCTCCTGCACACCAAAAATCTAGTCCTAATCAAATACAATGATGAAGTGGACTAAGACGGCCGCGGTAGCGACAGCAACGCCGGCCCCTCCCTGGGCATGCGCGCTCTCCCCTCCTGGGCCTGCTGGACTCACGCCTAGCCCCCATGTGGGCCGGCCCAAATGTGACATCTCCCCACCGTTCGAAATAGGCGTCCAGGTGAGGGGTAGTAAGCGGCCATAGAGGAGGTTGCTATTGGTCTGCACAATCGGTCCGATCTCTTGTACTCCTGCTCCAAAGTGGTCCACCATCACATTGTCGATGTGAAGGAACTCATGACCGTTGTTGTCGAAGAGCATGATCGTGACGCCGTGCAGGTTGACGTGCAGATGTTCACAAATGAGCAAGGTGCTTGCTGGGAAGGCCTGCTGAGCTGGTGCAGACATATCGGAGGGTGAAAACCCACAACAAGACCATGTGGTGGAACACCTTGCTATAGTAGAAGGTCCTACAGAAGCTCGGAAGCTCCTAGTTTGTAGTAGCGGTGGTTGTACCTGACGATGTCGTTGTACAATGTCCACTCTTGTGTTGCTGCGTGGAGCTCGATGGAGTTTGCAATCACCTGGAGCTGGTGATTTGTCAAGGCCACAAGACGTAGCTCGGTGAGGAGCTCAAAGGCCACCTTTGTCGTCGATGGTGTCCATGGCCGGAGCGAGGCGCGACAGCTGGGGCGCCCTGGTCTCCAGCGGGGTCATGTCGTTGTCGGTGTAGGCGTCGTCATTTGTCGTTGGCATCATCAGGGCTGTCGTCGGCCACAACGGCATGTGGCGAAGCTGGAGCTGTGGCATCGAGCTAGCACGCAAGGCTGATTGCCTCGTGCATCATACGTTGTTCCTCCCACTGAACCGCTTCACCAAGAGGAGTGCGGAGCCCACCGATGAAGAGGTGGACACGGTGTAGCGGGCTCGGGAGGTCCATGCGTGTATAATAGGCCTCGAAGGTGTCGATGTAGTCGTTTAGATCCCATCCTACCGAGGCGGTGCCAGATCACCCGTCATGTTGCTGTCAATGGGTGGCCCAAAGTCATGCCTCAGGTAGCGTGTGAAGATGTCCCACTCCTCCAATGGCCTCCTCCTGAACAAGCGGCTGAACTAGAGCCGAGCTGCTGTCAGATGGAAAGCAGCATACCGGGCATGGAACTCGGGGTCGAGCGATTTCTGTAGCATGAAGAGCATCTCCATCTTTCTGATCCCGAGGTCCAGATCGCTAGTGCCACCGTAGGTCGGTACCTCTAGGCATACCGCGAACTATGGTGGATGCAGAGTCACCGTCGCAGTCCAAAGAGTGGGTGGACCAACAATCTAGGGCAGGGGTGTTGTAGGTGGCACCTTTTGCGCCGCCTCCAGTGTCTAGGCAGCAAGGAACGCCGGCGGCGCCGGTGAAGCCAGGGGTGGTGCTGCATCACTGTTTGAATCTGCAGCTGGACCGGCGACAAGATCAACTAGAAGGTCGCTCTGGACCATGTCGCTGTCCTCCTCCTTGGCAATGTCCTAGAAGATGGTGAGGTTGGTGTCGTTGTCGATGACATACTCGGGGCCTGGGGGCGTCTCCTGGCCATCGACGGCGGCCATGGCCGTGCCGCCGTCGGGTGTCGCCGTCGAGCGTAGCGGCAGGAGACAGATCGCGGTGTTGTTGTTGACGTTCTCCATG
The DNA here is from genome assembly GCA_015847255.1 of Hyparrhenia diplandra. Lineage (NCBI taxonomy): Eukaryota > Viridiplantae > Streptophyta > Magnoliopsida > Poales > Poaceae > Hyparrhenia > Hyparrhenia diplandra. The sequence goes on from JADLZK010001783.1 coordinate 59,363, forward strand.
TGGCGAAGGCGACCTTCAATCTTGTCGGCGGCGGTCGATCTTCTCGGTTGTCGCCGAGGAGACGCTTTTGAGGGCGATGAAGAAGCCGCGGCATCTCGAAGCCATCGGTGGTGGGAATCATCCCGGCCTCCGGATACCACGTGTCACGCCCGCCTAGGGGTGGGGCGGCGATGATGGTGTCGGCGGCGCCTTGGGTGGTGGCACGGCGGTGGTGGGTGGGGGGCGCGCGCGTGGGTGGGAGGCAGTGAGTGCGGCTACAGAGGCAGGGAGACAGAGTTGGGGAATATTTCTTTATTTGCTTGTCCCTAAAAGATTGCATCCTCCTTATTTTTATAGCCCTCCTACGGGACCGGTAACCCACGCAATCTCTAAAGGTTTTCTTATATTACGGAATACCTTTTACAAGCAAACTCTTATTGTTTTCCTAATAGAAGATTTCCATATAGAGTGGAATATCCCCTTCACACCAAAAATCTAGTCTGAATCGAATACGATGATGATGTGGACGAAGACGGCCACGGCAGCGGCGACCCCTCACTGGGCGCGAGCGCTCCCCCCTCCTGGGCCTGCTTGACACGCGCCTAGCCTCCTGTGGGCCAGACCGAATCTGTACTGTAACACCGTAAATATTTTCTACAAATATACTCAAAGTTAAGAAAGTTTGATTAGCATTGTTCCCTTAGCAACACTATTTTTGGGACAGAGGGAATAAGTGGTAACAGTTTACAAATAAGCTAGCGTAAAACCCCGCGCGAAGCACAGGTAGATACGAAAGTGATATGAATGTATGGATTATGATGTTTGGATGCGGTCACACAGAAGTATAGGAGTTTGGTACGTAATCATTCAATAATGATTTTGGAAACATATAGCGGTATGTGGTGATGAATCCTATATATGTAAATACTTCGCCCGCTCAAAAAATTGCAATTCTCACATCTTAAGAACTCAAACATCATAAACTTTGGCTAAAATTATATAAAAAAAGTACCGACACTTACTCCCTCTCGTCCCTAAATGTTTGTCTCTAGAAAACCGTGTTTCCCTCACAAACACGCTTCCCCTAGGCGACACACATAAAGGGACGGAGGGAGTATGAGACCAAATAGGTACCACTAGATTAGTTATAAAATAGATATTCATAATAAATTTATTTATAGAAAAATAAAAATATTATTTAATTTACTTTAAACTTGGCCAAAGTAAAAATAATTTGATCGGCACACTTCCCATAATTATTACATCCCTTTACAGTCGGAGGGAGTATGTATATTATAGGGGAAGCATGTTATTTTCCATGTCGCAACTACAGATGGCAATAGTTAGAATTATCCGTTCTATCAAGGGCAACTGCAAGTAATCAAATATTAAATTCATAGATATTAGCGTGATATAAGTTCATCATGATTGTTGTAAAATAGAGAATTCCTCAGGCAAAATGTTGGCATAGTGCCTTTTTTTTTACATGGAAACATATCCTTAGATTAACAGTAAGAGGTTGTTAGAATCATTACAGAGTCAATGGTTACAAACTGAAGTGCACTCGGAAGTGGGCATCCATTAACATGACTTGAATTAGAGCATAATCCAGAGAAAGGTAGATGGCTAGATTGAGTGGAGGCAATTCCTTGTCTTGCCAACAAATCAGCCATTTGGTTTTGTTCTCTCCTGATTTTGTAGACCCTGGAGCTTGTACTCCTAACTGCATGAGCTGCAACTTGAGTGTAAGGCTTGATTCTCCGGTCCAGAGGAATGGAGAGATCAAGACAATTGAGGAAGTTCACCAACAATTGATTGTCGGATAGAATATTGACATGGCATACGTGCATTTGTTGTAGAAGAGTGGCCGCCATGTCTAAGGCTGCCGCTTCCGCCATGAGGACCAAAGAGGTTTCCTGCATTGCCGCCTTGATAAAGAAAGAGGTGGGCGGTTGGACTTCTGTATTTAGGAAGAAGATGGCAATGCCAGTCGGAGGAAGACCGGCATAGAGGAGGAGGCTAGCAGTGTGGAAGGAGTACTGCTTAGAGGAGGTTGGTGGCCATGGCGACAATACTATGTGGTGGTGGAGCAGTGTTGGATCGAGGCCGGGGCGACGCAGGAGGAGCTCAGCCACCGGAGGTTGCATGGATGGGGCTCATAATTGCAGCGCCGACGGCACAGTGGGTGGCAGTGTGGGGCGACTGTGGCGTATGGCAATCAACCATGCATAGGGTACTTATTTAGACTTGGATCAGGATCCATATCATGGTGCATCAAGAGACAACCAACAATGGTATTATCAAGTACTGAAATAAAGTACCGATCAACAACAATGGCAGCCCAAGAGACCACCTGTCTCAAGCAATTGACAAGAGATCTTCATCTACCAATGGAACATCAAGTAAGGATTTTATGTGATAATCAATCTTCCATTAGTCTTGTAGAAAATACTGTGCAAAGACTAACCACATAGAAGTTCGGTATCACTACATGAGAGGAAAGGTCCATAAGCGAGATTGAGATGCTACCAACAAGGATCGATGACCGATCGTTGACATCCTCGTGAAGAGCCTCAACAAGGCAAAGTTTTAGAAGTTTCAAGAGATACTTAGATTGGTATGCAAGACAAATCTAGAAAGAAGTTTGCCTCTAGGATTAGCATAAGATAATTAGAGAATCGGCCAAAATATCTATAGGCTTTTCTCTTGACATATACAAATAATAAGTGTATAAGCTAGAAATATTCAAGAGAGGGACACTTGTCATCTCGTTATGAGCTTTTAGGCCTATAAATAGAGGAATCCCTCCTTGCTATGTCATTCAACCATGAGCATGGTATATGAGTGGTGCATGGTACAAACGTTAGGTAGAAAGAAGAGTGTGATAGTGTAAGTGTTTGCCGAACCAACTTGTGGGGACATGACAGGAGGCTCACCCGAGGCATGGAAGAATGAAGAAGGTGTATTACAATAAGATCCCTTGTTGTTAGGTGTTTAATTTCACCATTACCACAAGAAAAAAATGGAATTTAGTTGCATAAGGATGCCAAGTAGATAACCTCATTTTTTCCCAAGTATGTCGTCCTTTGAGTTGTCTTTGGAGTTGATATCAAGGAATAAATCCATTAGAGCACCTTGCTTAGATTCCCTGAAGGAGGAGCTTTGCATTACCATTGAAGTCTTGGATTAGACTTTTGGAATGTCAATTGAGATAAGGTGAATCTGATGGATCATACAAAATTTACAAAAAATAATTTATTCCAAAAGACCGGTCAATCTATGTCCTCGTTACAATAATTTGGATCCTCCAACCATATCTTGCACAATAGTCAAGGGTTTCAAATACGGATCGTCCAATGAAGTTGAAGTGATAGCTATGAGATTAATAATCAAGAAAGGGATGAGACAGGTGCTCGAGAAGAAATTCTTCCAACCATGCTCATACAGTAAATTTGTTTGGAAGATATTATGTGGAACCTATCACATAGATCCACATGACACTAGTGAAACATCAAAGATGTGTAGATTGTTGAGGTACGTGCCAAACATCAAAGGTATGTAGATTGTTGAGGTACATGACAAGATTCTATGATAAACCGCTTCCAAGATGGAAAAGCAGATAGAGATTAAAATTAGTTGATGGAATAATGTGAGTAGTGGATGCTCAAGTGGAAGGCGATCTGGGATTGACCCCTAACTCAAAAAATTGCTCATTACATCAGTGGCAATCATGTGTTTCAGTTTATCCGTAAGTCCGGTCGCCTCTCGAAATTAGGTATTGACTTACCAAATTTAGTAATAACCTTCGAAAGACATAGGAAAAACATTTTATGAAATTAACTATGATTTTTCTTACAGATACTAAAATATCCAATCCTAAGATTCTTGACTTCCATAAAGATTGTTACTTTGAGGTACAAGAGCAGCAAAAGATTGTTGTTTTATTGCATATAACATGTGCACTTCGCCCTTCAAGAGTACAAGTGCTGATGTGGAATCTGAAGTCAAGGGGGGACTATGATAAAAGAATCACATCCTTATTTGGCCATGGTTGTGTTGGCATTGACAACAAAGGGGATTCTTCCTTATTCACTATTGATGCACGTGTCCTAATGACTCCCTTGACTTCCAACAAGCTTATGTTGCTTGTTCTTGATACAAGAGCTCCAACAGAAATCTTGCATGAAGATGTGTTTTTGGTGTTTGTAACAACACCAACTAAGAGGGACTTGATTCTTCATGGGTTGAGCTTTGTTTCATTCCACTAAAAAGCGAGAAATGGTGCAACAAAAGGTTTGTGTTTCATCTGTTACCCTTTTTAATTACTTTGATTTTCTTTATTCTTATAGAAATAAAATGAATTTTTATGATTGTTGTTTTCCTTTAATGTTTTAGACTTACCATGTAGGCTTGAATCTTTTGGCTTATGACTTTTATATATGCTTAATCTTAGTTACATGAAACAACCGACTGTCCCCCCTCTCAGTATATTATGATGTAGATAGAAACTTAAAAGCATTTACAAATAGTAGAAATGGTGAGTCTAAAAAAGATACATTTTGAATTTTCTTGCTTGTATATAGCATTTTAGCCACTACACATTTTATATAGGATACATAACGCCTGGAGTGTACTTCTCTAGTATATTTAGTTGTTATGCATTTGATAGAATTTTAGCCCCAATGCATGGGTTTTATGAATTTTTGCTCCCTTGTTGTTGCTCCGTGTTGTGGTCTCCTTTGTGGGTCAGATTTACTCTCGAAGGAAGAAGAAGGAAACGGTAGTGCCTTCGACCAACATGTGATTGAGTCCAGCATTTAGTATTTGGCATTATCTCTATATGTTAGGAAAGAGTCCTTATTTGGTATTATCACTATATGTTAGGCAGCTTGTTTTAATTAGGAAGGCAATATGTCCTGGTGCCCCCCCGACATTCCAAGTTCATTCAAATTTTAGACTTGAATATTTTAGAGTGTATTTATGTTTGTTTTAAGGATTGTACATGTTCTCTTCCTGGACATATTCAAGTCCAAATGGGAGAGAGTGACCTCAAAGACATTGGGGTACATGTTCTGTGATTGTTCTGTCGATTTTACATGTTAGGAAGTATATCCAAGTTCATGGTGTGATTGTTCTGAAGATTGTACATGTTCTCTTCCACACCTTGTCTACTTTTTGGCAGGTGGATATGACTGCATTGAGGCAAATGGGAGAGAGTGACCTCAAAGACATGGGGTACCAATGGTAGGTTGAAATATTTGTAACCTTTTAACCAAGCTATCAGGGATCTCAAAAAAGCATAGAAAGATCTTAATGGAGAGAAAATATTATCCTGTGGTGATGTGCACTTTTTTTTTTCTTTGTCCAAGGGCCTTCTGCATTTCATTCACAATAAATTCATTGTAGAATATTTTAGGATGCAGACTTGTTTGCAACCTTATTTGTCTTGTTTGGAAACTTCAGAGGTTTCCCCTACTGTTAAGTTGTTCTTCATTTTTAGAAATGAGTCGCAACACAGTCTAGGTTGATGGGTCTTGGCAAAATGGTGCAACCTTGGTGTTTACTGACCATTACAACTTTGTTGGGACGAGTGGCTTCATATTATACTACTTATGTTTTCCATAGAAAATTGTCAACCCGACTCTTAATAACTAGACCCTCCTTTTTAATGATGTAGACCTCCCTTTTTTCATTGAGCATGAATTATGTGCATGTCACAAATGAAATCTAGTAATAAGTGTTGTCTCAAGAACATATATTTTCTTGTTATCGAGCTACTTTCCAAAGTAGTTTTTGTCAAAGTTGGGTACGATTCTAATTAATATATTTTACCGAGGGCCCAAGAAGATTCTCCTTGCACTAGGGCCTCCATTGAAACAAAGGAAAAGATTACCAACATGGTCTGGGACTTGTTGGCGACTGCAAATTATTGGTGTAGCCTTAGAACGCCTTATCGCCTCTTTATATAGATAGATATAGGATCTATGGAGTTATTACTTAGAATTCTATTTTGTACAAGATCCCCTCCTATCTGATTGAAAAGGGTCTTGTATATCCTTGGTGTATATTGGTTTCATGCCTCTGCTGACATGTGTAAACTCAGCTATCAGTTGTTATTCCTGATTCTACCTCTCACGATCTGCTGCCCCCTATTATTGTTAAGAGTAGCATGCACTGAAATAGGTGGATAGTTGTCGGTCTGGAATTTGGTAGGGGATATGTGAGAATGGATATGATTGCAGTTCATGATTTATGCTTCATTCCCTCCACCCCACCCCACCCCACCCTCCAATTGAATGTTTTTTATATTGAAGGATAGTTTTGTTCTTTTTATGCGTTCGATTGAAATGGAAACACATCATTTGAAGACACAAAATTTACATTCCTATAGTATAGATACTTGCGGTAAAAGATTGTAAAAGCTTTTAGTTCATTTTATTGGTAGTAGTCTTAGTTGACCTACCCGGTGGAGTAGTACCGAGTACTTGGTGGACAAAAAATGGGGGCATAATAAACTTTCTATGGGTCTACACACTTGTGGAATTGTTGGAGAGCGGCATATGTGCAGTTCAAATTGTGGTATCCTTCGAGTTGGTAAATTCGTATGTTTGTGAATGTGTTTGGTAATTTAAGTTCATGCATTTGTATTGCTATGCGTGTGGGAGGAGAGGTTGCACTTTTTATGTAAACAAAATAAAAAAATGCCCCTTTTATATTTCGGAGAAACTTTCCCCGTCGAGTACCCAACCCAGAACAGAGGCCTAGAGGTCGATCATTGATTAAGCTAGGTATGAACGTTGAACGTATCATCGGGGTTCGGTTCAACCCTGTTAGGTGTACTGTTGATTGGACTGGGGGCAAGCTAGTGCATATGAGTGGACTGTCATGATGATGACACATACAGTTTTTGCAGCTGTGATGGTTAGCTTTTGCACCATTTTTACATCCATTCAACAACATACATGTTGGTACTAAAGATCCATCCTGCATTAGAGAAAACTAGTGAACTAACGAATTGACGATTCGGTCAAAGCAAACAAGATCAATGTATGGGCCATCAACCTCATTCAGCGTGTTCAAAATTTCTTTGCATATTAGGCCTTTGGGTGCTTTATCCTTGCTGCAGTAAAGATTGAACTTCTCGGCCATCGGTAAAGATCAAACTTTCTAAAGTCGTTGTTGGCTGCTATTCTCTTCCCAACCAATTTCTTTTGAGGTTTTTGCTGTAGTCTTTGCAAAGATCTCCGCTTCTATAGTTGCCTAGTCTTTGTCATACACCAAACTAATCGAGTCCCAGACCAAGACAACTTTATGTCCAGATCCACTTGCTTCTTTGTTTTTCCTGCAAGGATGTTGTTGTCAATAGGACATTAAAATCTAGTAAGCATGATGCTCATATTTGTTTATGTAGTCCATTTAATGACAGAACTTTTTGTTCAAGCTACCAAGCCAAGCATACTTAGGAAGTTAAAGCTAATCATCTAATTAAGAGCTAGGAAATCAAAACATCTAATGAGATGTCTGCATCACCTGTAACATTAGCCACATGGAACTAACCATTTGATGGTAGCCAGTAGTTTCGCAACGTAATCACGATGCAAATATATGTCGAACAAAAACTGAACTGCATTTTTAAATGAATCGGTAGGAGAGAGCTGCCCGCTATATTAAAAAGAAAAGACCGCCCAGGCACAATACAACCTCAGCAAACTTACAACGGGAAACAACACACTACGAGTAGAACACATCTCAACAAACAACAAGCCGCCGACAACATGTGAAAACAACAACAAGGACAACCAACAACATCAACCCTACAATCCATTAAGAAGAGGCAATGTGACCTCCGCCACAAGATCCCAAATGGCACGACCTTTTAATTCCATTAGAGGCTTGAGAAGATATGGTGGCAACAAATCCTTTAGGTAGTCTACAACCTCTTGCATTGCGCTATTGTCGAGCTTGTTGTCCTTCCCAACTATGCCCAAGTCTTTTAACACATTGCATTGCGCAAGACTGGTACTTCGACGAATTGAAGACCTGTCATAGGACATACGTCGACGTCTTCTTGTTGTGGCAAGAGGTGAAGGGGGTGTATAGGAGGAAATGCCTTGACCTTCTCCTTCCTAGTTGTGGCGGGCGAAGAAGACACTTCCCTTATTGATGGATCCTCCATTAACTAGGACACTTCTACTATGACCCCGCCCTCGGTTGTAGAATGTGTAAGATCATCTTCCTGGGTCATAGAATGTCCAAGGTCGTCTTTGATGGTGATGAGATAGATAGGGTCCTCAAATATCTCATGTGAGACAACTTCCTCATCATCGGATGTGTCCTCCACCAAAACAATATCCTAAGCAGGAGTGACATCTAGCAACGGTTGCTCAATTTGAGCACTAGAGGTCTCCGTGGGCACCTCAATGGATGCAATAATTGTGCATGTGTCCACACGCACCAATGCGTCAGTAGGCATGCAAGGCTCATCATGGGAAGAGACGATCGATGTCGTTGGACAGCGCCAAACGGGAGAACAGGGGCCAAAGAGCTCGGCCATGTTTGAAATGGAAGTATGCTCTCTACGTGGTTCTGCATAGGAATCAAAGAGGCTAGACACATCAATATCGGAGCCCTCGCTTGGTAGCTCCCCATGGTTCAAGTGTGTGGCCACACGTGCAAGCCACAACCTAATAGATGAAATTTCATCTCTAAGGGACCGCACCAAACCCTCCAAATGGGAGATGATATGTTGTTGAAACTTCAATAAAGGTGCAAGCGAAGATTGAAGATCGAAGGTAGTCAAAGCTTGAGATTCATGAACATTGCAGTCATGAACATCCTTCCCTCATGAAGGACCCAAGGACGGGTTGCGCAATCCTAGTAAGGGAGATTGACCCATGGTGCTAGTTGGCTGTGTAGGGCGACATTCACTCGGCAAAGGTATGGCCACAATGTCAGCCCAACTCTTCATTTGTTGATGATGTTGCACCGAAGGAGAGTCGACCCATGGAGTAGAAGAGGTGCAACGGAAGCGATAGTGTACCCTATGTCCAGGGCGGCAACAATGTATGCAGCAGAAAGAATCCTTGCAGGAGCTGACATGGTGGTCACTTGCAAGGCAACGATAACATCTGCCCCAAGCTCGTCTCTTGAAGACAATGCTACGCGCTAACGGTGAAGAAAGAGGCGGTGGTAATAATTGATCCTTATGGCGATGCAAGCAACTCTTTTGATCCACGTACTTCTCCATAATGGCAGTGATGCTGGCTGGCAGTGGTAAAGGCGACATGACCCTGACTCACAAGGCGAGACTTGGTTGGTGACGATCTGATGGGTGGGGCCCGCAGGTTGAAGCAGCTTTAGCAAGCAGCGCTGGGTAGGATTCTTGATTCAGCAACTATGGCTGCGGGGATGGCAGCATGACGAGATGAGTGATGGCTAAGGTCATGGCGACAATCAGCAGAGACAAGGCGATCTATGAAGACGAAGAAGTCTGACAATTATTGGGAACTTGGGATGGAGGTGTCGAGCAATGGAGGCGGGCCGCCCGAAGTCCGAGCGGCGGAACTTCGGTGCGAAGGTCCAAAGCTTCAGCTTGCCATGTGCTCCCCACAACCGATCTTCCTAGGAGAAGACTACCCCTGTGGGCAAGTCTCCCTGGGAGAAGACTCTGAAAACACTGATACTCACATGGTAGCTGACGAAGTTGCAGCCAATTGCTTCTTGATCTCCTGGCTTGAGCGGCACGGGGAGCTGCTATTGGGATGGATGGAGAGATCATATGGATGAGAACTCGGATCTGTGGCTTGCGGAGGAGGAATTGACTGAAGCCACGAGATCGGACCAGTGGCGCTCCCTTAGTGGCTTGATGGAGTTAGGGAAGAGGAAGAAGAACCGTTCTTCGCTTGGGGCTTGACTTTGCGTGGGGACTAGGGATTAGGGAAGGAACTGGAGGGGGCATTGTCGAGCTTGTCGACGGTGGAGGGCCCGACGAGGCGGGCCTTGCCCGTGTGATGCGACGAAGGTAAAGTGGCAGCGGTGCTCGTATCCGATTGTAGGATAAAGTCCGTTGTCTTCCCGCAATTTGCAACCGTGCATCGCAAGAGCATTGCAAAGTATAATATGGTAAAACTGAACCGAAGTATTGCAAAGTGCCAACATATGAATTTCGGATATTAAAATTAAAAATTGTAAAATTAAAAATTGTTATAAAAGTGTAGACATGGAACTTCACACAATTCAAAATATGTTCTAACAGAAACTGAATAAAGTTTGCTCTTGAACGTGTGAAGTTCACAACATTATTGAGTAGTACTTGCCTTAATTAAAGTGTTCTGATTCTTTAATTGGCAACTATTGCCAAACAGGGTAATATCCACTAAGATACAAAGTGGCAACAAAGGACATGTGCGGCAAAAGAACCGATACAACTAATACATTAAATTAAATACACAGAGATAACTAAAATATCTAAGTAATAATTTCTAACATCATTAGCTAGTATCTAACTATTCTAAATCTTATAACATTTCCAACATCGTGGTGCACTTTGCGACATGACGAGGAGGCAGAGGAGGGGGGAGGGCGTGCTAGGGTCCGACCATCCGGCTCACGGTGATCCGTTTGACCACCCTAGTTGGGCCTTGCCTCGCCCACCGCAGGTCTTCTTCCTCGCTCGCCCCTCCCGTGACCCCTTTGCCCCCCGCATCCGGCGCGCCCGTGCCGGCACCCTTCTTCCCCTCCAACACCGTGCTCCCGCCACCGCCGCCGCCATAGTGAGGTGTACCATCAAGCCTCGTCCTCCCGCGCTGCCACCTCCTCTGACTCCGGCGAGGTTCCCCGCCCTGACCTGGCCCGACCATCCCCTACACCGCCAACCGCACTCTAAGCCACCCAAGCGAGCATTCCCACCATCGGACCTACCTACCTCCCCTACGACCGCACAATCTATAGCCTGGGGAAGAAGTTGGGGTGGAGGCGGTGGCGCACGGGAGGCGGTGGCGGCACAGGGGGAGGCACTAGCGAGCTCATTTGGAGGGCGTGGGGGAGGAGGAAGAGAGGAGAGGAGAGGAGGTTGGCCTTGGGTTGGGCCTAGGCCACACCAATGTCCAAGGAGGAAGAAAAAACGGTGTATCAAGGGGTGATCGAACGAGTCATCGGGTCCGACGATGATTTATGTGGAGGAGGAGGAGGTGGCGTAAAAAATGCCTACATCTCCGTAAACCGGAGCTCATATCAAGCACAAGTCCAAAACTAGTGAACTCATATCAAGCACAAATGTAAAAATAGTTGAATAGAAAGGTTCCAAGAATTGAAATTGAAATTGGCTATAGACCGGAGGTGGAAGTGCTAACCAAGAAGTGAACTACTCCCTCCATCCTAAATTATAAGTCGTTTGACTTTTTGGCTCCAAGTTTGACCATTCGCCTTATTTAAAAAAATTTATGCAAATTTAGTCAAATTTAAGTCATTCTTTAAGAACTTTTATTAATAAAGAAAGCCACAACAAAAAAAATGATATTTTGCACAAATTTTTGAATAAGACGAGTGGTCAAACTTGTTTCAAAAAAAAAGTCAAACGACTTATAATTTAGGATGGAGGGAGTATATTTTAGATATAATTAGAATTTAGAAGCATATGTGTCATTCTAGCGACATAGAGTACATTTGTAGACATTTGAAAGAAACTACCATACTTTTTATATTTGCAGCCCACATGAATGTTATACTCTTCTTTGTGAGCTCATGCAATGGGGGCTGTAATGGTATTTGAAGTCCTTCACAATCGACGATAGAAACCGGCAAGTTCTAAAAAACTCCACACTTGTGTGATCTTGGAGGGAACAAGCCAACCAGCTTTGTATGGCCTCTAGCTTCATCAACTTCGATTCCCTGCCATGTGACAACATATTCAAGAAAGTAGCTCAATTTGTGCAAAAAGTGCACCTCTCAAGGTTTTCCAATAAACGTGACTTAGGCAATTTTATTTTGGCCTAGGATGTAGCTTTCCTCTTTCCATAATTTCCTTTTGCAAAAAGTGCGCTAGGAAACTATGAAAAGATAAATTAATCCAGAATTAAATGGCCTTTTTCCTTTTTGAGAGAGACGTAGTACTCCAATAAAATGATCGCAAGAGTTTGATCCGAAATCAAAGAGAATTCAAAATCAAATGTCCTTCGGTCCCAAAAAAAAGCGCAATTTTAGCTATGAATAGTGTCAAGATGTATAGCTAGAGTTGTGTGTGTGTGTTTTTTTTTTGAGGGAGGGAGTATATATATAAGTAAAATGGGAACGATGAGAACGATTCTTCGTGCGGATGCACGCGCCACTGATTCAGCGCGCCACGCGACTCGGGGTTGTGGAAACAACAGAAACGAAAAGAAGGTCGCCCACCTGACCCTTTTGACCCACGTGGCGAGCGAGGCTGACAGCAAGGCTCAATAGGCGCATGACACGTACCCTCCCTTCCGCCTCGCTGGTCCAGCTTTCCCCTCGTCCGTCAACACACGACTCCCCGAGAGCAGGAAAGCGAGAAACACACCCACCACACGCTCCGCCCGGCCCCACTCACGCACCTGACTCCTCGGCCCCACTGAGGTCCCAAGGGCCCGCAGGTCAGTGAGGCGAGGCCGGACGACTGGCAAGTCGGGCAGCACGCTCCGCGGGGCGCCGACCCGACCCGACCCGACCCGACCATGCTGGAAACTTCAACAACCAAAAACCCTCGAGGTCGAGGTGGCGCACCCCAACAAACAAACAAAACAAACTGGCTCCCTCCTCCGTCCGCCTCCTTCCTCCCCCCTCCCCTCCGGCCTCCTTCCGCCGCTGCCTTCTTTTCCCCGTGCGCATATTCGCTCGCTCGCTCGCAGCGGCGCCGACAGCAGCACTTCACCCGCACCAGAAACACGCAAAAAACCGAGTAGCAGCACCAAACGCCGCGCCGCTTCTCCTCTATTTATTCCTCCCGCGGAATCGCCTCCTGTGTGTAGGCGAGTCCATGGCGGCGGCGGCGGATACCTCGGAGGCGTCCGCGGCGGCCGGGATCGCGCTCGCGGAGGCCAACATCAACTGGGAGAGGTACGCGCCACGTTCCCCTTCTTATAGATAGAGAGTTCACAAGATTCGAAAAGAGGAATCTTTTCATCCTGGCGCGCGGGGTGGACGTTTGCGGACGGACTCGCATCTTTTGGAACCGTCTCCAGATCGGCAGCGTGCTTTTAGTTTCAGCCCGCCGCTTGTCCCCATGCTCGGCACGGGGCGATGATGAGGAATGGGCAGCCAGGGAGCGTGGGTGGGTTACAGGAAGGTGAATCACGGGCGCATTGCGTCTTTTCCCCAACCTTTTGGTGGCCTGGGGCGTGGGGGAGGAACACGAGATCAGTGCCGCAGATGGTGGACCGGGAACGGAACTTGGGAGTTGGCTCGTCTGAAAAGCTGTAAATTTATTTGTCAAAACTGGGCGTGTTAGAAAGGAATTATTGACTCTACTTCCCCAATTCCGAGAGGAATTATTGACTCTACTTCCCCAATTCCAGCAGTACCTGCTAGGTTCACAGGCTGGTGGTTAGTTAATATATACTTATATCTGCTTCAAACTCGTGCGAAGGACATGTTTTTCTCTTGTTCATCTTTGTATGGAAATTTGGCACTGAGTTGAGCACATTCCGAACAAGAAGGAAATCCAAATTCTTAGCTTTTATATACGACGGATTGTTTTGTTACACAACCTACCAGTCTCAGTCTAAGTGTGCTTCTGGAGTCCTTGATTCAAGCCATAGGCTATAGGGATTTGTACCGAGATATTATGTACTCCTGTCACATGTATTCTAAACTTCTCAAGGCAATTTCCATTAGACTCACAATCGCTACGCACAGTACTGAATTTTGCCTTTAAAACAATGGGAAATTCATTTGTGAACCTAGGTCTACCACCCATCAAGGTTCCATGAAGAACTACGCATCAAAAAGGTTTTCAGAGTTCGTACATGTAGAAATATTTGGAGAATTATATTAAGTGAAGAAAGAAGTTCAGCTACCCCTAATGGTTGTAGATCACTCTTGGGTCCATAAGATTCATTTAAAATCACATTTTGGAATTGTAATCGTTCCCTGCATCTTTGTCATCACTGTTGTGATGAACAGTATTTTTGGTTTTCTTGTTGCAAAGGCCTGTAGAGTTGTGTGCTATTTTGGAAAAGTCATGCTGGCAACAGGGCAACTTGCATAAATTATGGACTTCGAATCTATAAAGAAAATATCAATTTACATATTCATATAACTGATGCAGCTATGTTTTTTTATCATGCTGAAGGTTGGACAAGACACGGTTTCATGTGATTGGAGCTATCCTGTTTACCGCCCAGCAAGGAGCTCTGCACCCAACAGCTGTTGTGAAGACTAGGATGCAGGTTGCTCAAGGGGGGCTTGCACATATATCTGGGTTTACTGTTTTTAGGAGGATACTGAGAAGCGATGGTATCCCTGGCATTTTCAGAGGATTTGGCACCTCTGCTGTTGGAGCTCTACCTGGGCGAGTGCTAGCTCTAACATCACTGGAGATCTCTAAAGAAATGACGTTTAAATATTGTGAACGTTTTGATATGTCAGAGGCGTCAAGAATTGCTGTAGCAAATGGTGTTGCAGGCCTGATGTCGAGTATCTGTTCATGCTCATATTTTGTGCCTCTAGATGTGGTGAGCATTCCTTTCATACTAGCTCCATATTGCCGTAAGTCCAACTTTTGTGCTTAGCAACTATTAGTGTTGAGCATTCTTTTCACACTAGCATGTTAACATGCTTGTTGAATATAGAGTAAATGCATAGGCGGTTCCTGAACTTGTCAAGGCCTCAAGGGGTGCCACTTAGGTCCACGAATTTTGAAAACATATTTATGGGTGGTAAGTGGTGCACCCGCATGGTCGGTATGATCCAGAAATGGACCTGTAGTGCACCATTATAAGTTTAGGACCTGTAGTGCACCCACGTTTCTGTAAGTTTTGGTCCAATGGAGGACATAAGAGCATGAATCTGAATATCTGATATATGACAGATGCAATCAACACAGAAACGTTCATTTGATGCATAATTTTCATTTACTTGTTGCCATTGCTTGGAAGTTGAAACCCTATCAACTCTTTATACTCTTTAGATTTCTTTGTAAGTTTAAACATTATGTCGCTTTATGATGTATAGCTAGGTAAATGTCACATCGTGATCATTGTACTGTTCCATGAAGTTTCTATATAAATAAATATATCTATCTTTCTGTACAAAGCAAGGGCTGACCGTTTTAGGAGTAATTTCTTCATATAAATCCACTCCATTACAGAATACTATAGTTCTTTGCAACAAACGTGATTAAAAGCATTTTTATGTATGACATCCTTATTTCTGAACTTACAGGTTTGCCAAAGGCTCATGGTTCAAGGATTGCCAGGGATGGCAACATACAGGGGCCCATTAGATGTGATAAATAAGGTTGTCAGAACAGAAGGGATCCGCGGGCTTTACCGAGGTTTTGGAATCACTATGTTGACTCAGTCGCCAGCTTCAGCCCTTTGGTGGAGTGCATATGGTGGTGCTCAACATGCTATTTGGAGGTGTGTGTATATTTTTTATTTATCATTTATTGTTCATTGTGACTACCAAGATATTAGTGCCATGCTTGATTAATATTCTTGCAATCTTAAAATAGGAGTTTGGGTTATGGAAATGATTCACCAACAAAACCATCTCAATCAGAACTTGTTGCTGTCCAAGCGACAGCAGGAACAATTGCTGGTGCTTGCTCGTCGATTATCACCACTCCAATAGATACCATCAAGACTCGGCTTCAGGTAAGTTTAATTGTTTTTTCTAAATGTGTGGTTTTTTATCTTTGCAGACTCTAGTTTCCTATGCCATTCGTCATGTTTTCTTTGTGCTAGTCCAGCTATCAGACAAGGTTTTTAGAGTAGGACGTTGATCCATTTTTTGAGTCTCAGAAGATCACAAGGGTTTGTTCTTCCTGTAAATCAGAAGTTGACATGCCATGAAAGTAGTAATATTGCTGCTTTCGACCCCCTTTTTACTATAAATGATTGTGCAACAGAGGATTGACATGTTGGTCGTAGCTAGAAGGTGCAGGATAGAATTTGAAAGGGATTGTGAGCCTAGGCTATACTTTCTGCCTTGTGAAATATGGGTAGCTTTAATACACAGGATTTCAACTTGACCTTAAGCTCCTCAATATACGATGGAGGACAGAATGTCCATTATTCTTGGTTAGCTTGTGAGATCCTGCTTTAGCTTTTGACCTGAGTGACACAGGTCTGGTCTCAAGCTTATTGTTCCTCTGTGTCAGGTGCCTCAGTTTGACAGCCACACCTATTATTCAATTTCAGTATGACATTTCAAGGCTGGCACTGCAACATTTAGTTGTTGCCTGTGCTAGCGAATGATGTCTACAATACTATGATGATCATGTTATACCTTAGGTATGCAGATTACCTTTAAGTTGGCTGTTTAACTACCACCTTTGCTGTACCCGAACTTAATGTTCGCACAGCTAAGTAGCTAACTATTGTCATAGAAGGAACTATTATCATGCATGATACTTGTGAGAATTCCATCATCAGTTTTTCATTATTTGCATGTGATTTCAGGTTATGGACAACTATGGCAAGGGTAGGCCTTCTGTCATGAAAACTACCAGGCTGCTGCTGGATGAAGATGGCTGGAGGGGGTTTTATAGAGGTTTTGGACCGAGGTTTCTTAACATGTCTCTCTGGGGCACATCAATGATCGTGACATATGAGCTCATAAGTAGGCCATTTTTCAGTAAATCTATTACCTATATATTTCAGTGTGGAAAGTCTATTAACTTTTTTCTTTCATGTTCCGAACCTGCAGAGAGGCTATCCGTGAAATCTGAATGACACATTTTGGCTGATGAGGGGATTTACTGTTCAAGACCATCTATACCAATATACAGGCAATCAAGTTAGTTTGCCTCGCGAAAAGTGTAGGCGAGTAGGATGCAGAATCACGGTTTAGTTGCATAGCATAACATGCTTCTGTATGAAACTTTGATGTATATATTTTTGTTAAAGGCCCTCCTTTCAGGATGTTGTAGCCAGCTTCATTAGGATGTAACAGATGGAGGCCAAGATGCTTGTTCTGTCTAATGAGGCACATCATATAGCTGTACCTGTTCGTGGTCCAGCAAAATTTTGGCAAAGAATATGCATCCTTTTGGTCCATTGACCTGCTCTCCGGTTGCTGTTGTCCTGCTTACATTTTCTTAGAATCTACCCAAATTGTCCGTCATTGTGTATCTTACGCTGGCATCTTTTTACTTGAGGACTCGACCGCGTATGTACTTGGATTCATTGCAACTCAAATTTCTGTAGCTGTGAGCATGCCATTCGAGAATTCACATTGTCTGCCTATTTGTCATATACTCATATGTAGAATGTCGAGTGTATTAGCATTTACTGTCACAGGACAGAAATCTTTGTTAGTGAAGTAAACAATGTCATCTCAGCAACTCGTGAGTGGATCTTGAGAGACTCCGGGCTGCCTTCCAGCAAGCAGTACACCGGCGGCAGCGTGAGCGTCTCCATGACCCCGTACGCGTTCCAGCAGTAGGGGTCCGCGAGCAGCGCTCCGTCGTCTCCGCCGGCCGGCAGCAGCTCGACGCCGGACATGGTGATGTCCGTGCACGCGACGGCGTCGCTGCACGCGAGGCGGATGGGCGCGCCGGCCAGCGGGTTGTAGGTGCCGTGGATGTCCCGGTACGTGACCCCGGCGACGCGCACCGCGGAGGTCTGGTTGGCGCACCCGTGGCCGAGGCAGTAGTACTGGTCGATGACGATGCAGCTCTTGACGTTCTGCATCTGCACGCCGGCGAACTCGACCGCCGACACGGCGCCGGTGCCGCCCTGCCACGTCTTGATGCGGAGGCCGTTGTCCGAGTCGAGGATCCGCGCATTCCGGACCGTGATGTTGGACACGCACGCGTGCGTGTTGTGGACACCCAGGCTGCCGATGCTGATGCCATGGCCGTGGCCGCATGTTATGTTCTCGATGTGGACGTCGGAGCAACCGGCGCCGATGGAGACACAGTCGTCGCCTGCAGTGACAGGTGGAGCTCAGAGGTGGATGGAAACTCGATAGAGTTGATTCATTCTTGAATCAGTATGTGTGTGTCCAGTCACTGTTTGAGAGCTTACCGTTGTAGATCCTGGAGTTGAGGATCTGGACGTCCGTGGTGTTCTCGACGTGGACGCCATCCGTGTTGGGGCTGGACGCCGGCGAGCTGACGAAGAGGCCGTCGACGCGCACGCGCTCGCAGTCGTCGAACCTGAGGTGGAACTGCGGGCTGTTCTCGATCCGCAGGCCGCATACCGTCACGTCGTTGCTCAGGAAGAACCGTATCAGCTGCAGCAGATACCACACGATCCCACGAACAGAACAGAGTGAGGTCGCCAAGGATTTCGACGAAAACAACAGGATCCTATGATGTGGGTGGCCGGCGACGGCGAGGTTTACCGCAGGGCTGTCGCATGGTCCGGGCAGCGTCGATCCGTTTGGACCCTGGACATACATGCACGGACACAGACACCCAAACGTCACGCATGTTTCTTGTGGACACATTCGGTAATGGCGTGGCACGAGCGAAGAGAGGAGTGACTAATGCACCACGGAGCGGAAGAGAGAGAGGACGAGTACCCTGTGAGGTTTGCACGGGAGATCCCACCACTGCTCACCGTTGCCCCTCGATGGTGCCTTCCCCCGCCAGCGTCAAGCGGTGGGCCTTGTAGAAGACGATCCACTGTTTCCGGCTGTCGGTCGCCGGCCAGCTCGCCGGTCCGTCCGGCGGCATCAGCACGCCGTCGATCTGCATCAGCGACGCACGCACGGCAGTGTGAAAATTGGGCGTTGCTGCCTTGAGTCGATGATTTTGCAAAGCAAGGAGGGAAAGGCAAATGCAAGAACTCTAGCTTACTTGGAAGGTGAGGTCGGGCTTGCACGGCCCGGAGAAGATGGTGGAGGTGATGGTGAAGACGCCGTCGGACGGCACGAGCAGCGTGGCCGTGGCGGAGTCGGAGGAGCACGCCGCCTTCCACGCCGCGCGGAACGCGGGCGTGTCGTCGCTGCACGAGCCGCCGTCGTCGCCGCCCGACGCGCCCGACGCGCCGAACGCCCTCACGTCGAACACCACGTCGCCGCCGCAGTCGCCGCCTCGCCAGCGGGCGGCGGTGGGAGTGGGGGCGGCGCGCCGACGCCGCCAGCTTCTGGAGGCTCGGACGGAGAATCGCCTTCCGCGACAGGAGGAAGCGAGACGTGGTCCTTCTTGTCCTCCGGACGGTGGTGCCGGTGCTCCCGGCTGTGGTGATGCAGCGCTCTGCTTGCATCCACGGCGACAGGAAGGCACAGTAGCGAGATGAGCGCCACCGCCACGGCCATCATCACCAATGGCACTGGACGACGATGCAGGCGCGGCGGCGGCGGCCTCATGGACGACGACGACCAGTGGCGGAGGAGCTGCGGCGCAGATGGCAATGCTCCAGTCGCAATAGGAAGCACTATGTCTGTGTAGAATTTAGAATGTGGTGTTGCTAATGAGTACGACAGCGAGACGTACTGGTACTGCAATGGAACGAGCAAACAAGGGGGCTACGTACGTATCCAGTCATGAATCTTTTACCGTCAGCTGATACGCAAATAAGTACTGAATTCTATTTTGTTCACTAGATTGTCAGCGACATGCCGACGACATCCTAATGAGCTACACACACCACGAACGAACGACTAGGGACCAAGTAACTGAACAAGACACAACACAAGATGTGTAGGTTGTACCTGCCGTGCCGTTTTGGCCGTTGCCCACAGCTTCCTCCAACTCGCGGCTCCGGTTGCTTGCACTGGGGCCTCGCCGGTGGCCGCGGATTCGCGGAGGCGGAGCACGGGAGCAGAGGGCGTATCGTCGTAGTGCCACCCAAGACGACCCAACTGATCGACGCACACACGGGTTCGCTGCCTTGCCCGTGGTGGGATCACTGTCTCGCTGATGCCCGGGACGGGACGCCGGTCGCTGTCGTCCCACAGTTGTAGGTAGCGCGGCGGCCGGCCGGTGGTGGTCGTTGCAGCGACACGTGGACGTGGGTGATCACGGGAGGCAGCAGAGAGCAGGCTGAGACGGAATAGGGGAGTCACGGATCGGGACTTGGCGAGCGACGTGTTGGTGTTGGGCTCAGTGAGCTTGGCGGTACGCACAGACGGCCCGTGAACCAGACACTCTCTGGCCTCGTGTACTTGGAACAAGCTCTCTTGTGCTTGTGCGTGACACAAAATGAGAGGCTGAGGAGCTTCCTGTGACGACTGTTGCTTTACAGGCGGCGCCTTGTACACCACACACTTGATGATGTGGGGTCTCATCCAATGTCACTCCATCTGTGCTCATTTGGATACTGTATCTTGTTGCATGGCCTAAAGTTGGTTTTGTCGACTTACGCGCACAACCTACGGCCCGTGAGAGCTTCTCCAGAGAGGAGACGATGCATCGAGGAAAGGGAGAGCAAAGAACAATTCCAGTCAACTAGTATTGTTGAATAGAAAAATATATTTGCACCTGCTTCATGCTGCCGACTTGAAGGCACAGTCAGACCTCCACTCCGGCTCAACGTGCTACATCTCCGCATGGTGGACACGGAGGCATCGGCATTGGAAATTTGGGAGACGTTTGGTTGCTGAGCTAGCTAGGATTGCCTAGCCTCCCTTGCTCAAGCTAGCTACACTTTGCTAGTCGAGGAGAGGTAAAATTACTCCTCTGTTACTAGTATGTAAGATAAGTGGTAATACTTTGTGATGTATATAAGTTATTTATCGGTAAACAAAAAGAACATTTTTTTTAAACAGAGGGAGTACTCTCCGGCCAAAGTAAGGGAAAAGCTTGCTAGCATGGAATCTAAGAACTACTCACCTGCTAACCAAACTGTTGATCACATATATTTTCTTGTTAGGCTAGCGTGGTAGCAGGAGAACCAAACGCACCCTTCAGCTCAGTCGGAGTCTCAGAGAGATGCACGCTGAGCCCGCCAGAATCACGGAAAATATGTTGGGAAATACTATTTTTTTATTGGAATAAAATGGAAATCATATCAGAGAATACTATTTTAATTAGGATGAATGGAAACAGGATGTATTGTCACCTCTCAGCACACGATTTCCTCTTCGTCCAATGTACTCTCTTCGTCCCACAAAGATCGTTTCTAGCCTTTTAAAGTGTTCCAAAAAAAAAAAAAGTGTTGTTTAACCGTCTATCCTTAAGACCTTTCATCTCCAATCCCCATCCACTCAATCTCAACTAATGTCCCCCCCTTTTTTTCTCCTTCACCGGCGAGGATGCATTAGCACAACCCCGACTAAGAGATGGTGTCGTGCTAGCAAGGACTGTTCACTCGAGTGTAGCTAGGTGGGCATAGGCCATGCACCGGCAATAAGGAGGAGGCCCTCCCGAGCATCCGAGCCCATGGGTGCCGTTAGGGCGGGCTTGGCCTACGCATCGACGAGCTCGCGTAGGCATTTATCATAGTAGGATGTGCAACCCACATGCTGGTGGGGAGGAGGCACGCTCACCAAATGGTGTGGTGGCACGGGGTCATTTGTGATATTGCACTGCTAAATCCCCCGCGCTAACTGTGATCCATGACGTCGAAAAACTCACTATGTTGACTAGTGAGAACAAATCCATTGGTACCTCCGTCACTGGCCCGCCTTAGGGTACAATCATGTTATTGTTCACCAATGCAACTGCAAGTAGGTCACACAAGCATATGTATGATGATACAGATCTTTTGTTAATTTCTTGGATTAAATTATGCCTAAATATCTACCAACCTATCTTCCGGGTGCATGATATGGTGCTTGATCTCATTTATTCCTTGTCGAGATGAATGTTTTGCTACCATATGTATATGGTGAATGCAAGCAAATCACATCTTCAAAAAGCAAGGTTCACAGGCTCTCTAATACTAGTTGTCCTATAATAAACATGTCAAAACTGAGGTCCCTTACTATCAACAATTCTGCTATACTTAATTCAATGCAAACCCCTTTCGTGCTATCATATTTTGTGTGTACTTGATCTTCAATATGTACTATCTTAATTCAATGTCGCCCTTTCGTGCTATCATCTTTTGTGCGTACTTGATCTTCAATACGTACTATCTTAATTCAATGTCGCCCTTTCCTGCTATCATCTTTTGCACGTAGTTGATCTTCAATACTACAATCTTTATGACCATCCAAGTCTAGACTTTGTTGGTAAATTAGTTCACCTAAGGTAGTGGCGAGCCAGAAATTATGTATAGGGGGCCGGTCGAAGAGTTTCAACAAGTATAAGAAAAGAGTATAGCGTATTTGCCTCGAATATTTGCTTTGGGCTAGGCTCTCTTATTTTTCTAAATTTATTTAATATTTAACATTTAACCATGCATGTTGTTCTTTCCATGGTAGACGATCGTTTTTGAACAAGAATTATGCATAAAGATTTGCCCAAAGAAAATTTGTGAATTTCTATGACTTTGTTGTCTAGAAGTCATGAAAAACATATATGACAATAGATTTTATTATATCTATCTAATGCAGATATTATATATTATATAAAAAAATGATATGGTGTTAGGGGGGCATGCCCCTCGGCGCGGTGTCGGGCGGTGTCGTCGTCATCCTTGGGGAGGAGCAGGTGCTAGGGCCCGAACGGGAGGCACCGAGGCGGGACCTCTAGGAGTCCAACGCACCTTTATCGCCAATGGTCCCAATCCCCACTGCGGCGACCACTTCTAGACCCGACCGGCGGGCACGGCCAGTCCTGGTATGCAATAATAAGTTTGTGGTATTCCTACTCTGTTGGAGGTCATTTTTTGCATAGATGTGAGCATAGATGTGATGCATTTTGAGTACCTGTTGGAGATAGTCTAAGTGTAGAAGATACCTTATATGCTGGTGGGCTCTCAAGAGAGAAAGACAAGCTACAATTTTTGCCGACATTCTCTTTCGTGAAACTAACATAAAAGAAGTGCCATCGAGTATTTTGATGGGGTGGCATCCCTTGGCAAACTGCACAAAATCTAATCTCTTCAAGTACAAACCTCAATTGACGTGGAAGTTGATGTTGAAGGCTCAGTGGACACGATCGATCCCACATCATTTCTCCTCATATCTTACTGTTGACGCAAAGCTAGGGCTTCACACCAACACACCGGGAGGGCCTTGGACGCCCACGAAGGTTGCGCACAACCTTGAAGCAGCGAACACCGCAGCGTGGCAGCCCAAACCGATCTGGGGATCGGTAGGGGCGCGTGGAGCTCGGTGACGGCCGGAAGAACCTCAACGCACCTCCGGAAGACCCCGGGAGGACGCACGCGAGGGGTGCTCTAGGACCAGCGTGGCCGCCTAGAACGCCGACGAAGAACGCGGAGTTCGCCGCCGAACAGCAGGATAGAGGGGTTGAAGGAAGAAGATGACCTACAAACGGGACAGGAGATAGATTGGTTGTCGATTGGATGTAGATGGGATCAAATCGGCCATGAACCTCTTTATTATATAGAGGAGGGTGGTCTTATCCTTTTAGGAAACCGCCCTTGGACGTTCCCAAGCCTCGTAAAACCGACCAAAACACGACATTGGAAACAAATCGGTTCGATCTCGCATGACACGAAGTGCGTCGGCCGGGTGACCGGACGCCCGTGGTCGGGTCCGGTCGAAGTTTCCAAAGAAGGTTTGCGATCGATCGTGGACGCCAAACCGACCGGAACCACGGACCGGACGCTTGACCGGACTCATGGCAGCGGCCCGGCCGATGCCCCGAAAATAGCCTCGCTTCGGTGACCGGCCGGACTCGTGAGGGGTTTTGACCGACGCTCCGGTCGGCAAGGCCCGATCGGGTTTAACAAAGGTCCGCAAACCGATCGTGGGGGCGCGATCCGACCGACGCCATGACCGGGTCGCTGGACCGGAGCGCCTGAGTCCGGTCGCATTCCGTAGAGCCCTTTTCGATCATCCTCGATAATTTGGCTAAGTCCGGAAATTTACGGTGAGTTAGCTCTTCAAAAATATGGCTTAGACCACGTCATTTTTGGGTGTCAACACTTACCAATACATAAAGATGGGTCAAGTTCGAAGTGCGTGCAAATTTATTGGGTTTTCACCAACGCCATCTATGATTAGTGTATAACTTGAATAAAAAAAATTAGAGAGAGGAGGGTGAGGGGCTCGAGCCCCCTTGCCAAGCTCCGCCCTGAATCTAAGACTTTTTTTTTTTTGAACCTAGGCACTTCTTGCCGAGAACTTTCGGTCATACGCTTTGTCTGCTGCTCTTAAAGACAGTTGGACATGTTTGATATCACATATTTTTTTCTCGAGAAAAGCTTTGCGCGTCTTTTGTATTAAGACGAATATAAAGTTGAGAGTTACAACGACGCGCTAGAGGGGAATGCAATTATACAAATAACTTTGCCCTCCCTAGTAGAAAGAAATCAAAATGCGATTACTCGCTAGATAAACAATCTAGTCGACAACGTCGATCACATGTCGGCTCACGCTGCTGCCTCGTCCGCCTCGGTCCTACACCTAGCGAGTCCGGGGAAAATCTGACGCATCGCCTCGTTTTGATATCACGTATTACAAGCGGTAATCAATAATACACCTTATCAACACAAGAAAATATTTGAGCTCGATAATGCACCCGTGGAACATGATGACGGTTAAAGAATTTAATGCATTTTCTTTTTTTCTAATCAAGTGTGCGTGTAGAAACGTTATAATTTGTATACATAAAAAGGAAAAAGAAGTGTCATCTCAGCAGCTGATGAGTTGATCTTGCAGAGATTCCGGGCGGCCTTCCTGCAAGCAGTACACAGGAGGCAGCGTGAGCGTCTCCATGACTCCGTACGCGTTCCAGCAGTAGGGGTCCGCAAGCGGCGCCCTTGCGCCTCCTCCGCCGCCCGCTGGCAGGCAGCAGCTCGACGCCGGACATGGTGATGTCCGTGCAGGCGACGGCGTCGCTGCACGCGAGGCGGATGGGCGTGCCGGCCTGCGGGCTGTACGTGCCGCGGATGTTGCGGTACGTGACGCCGGCCACGCGCACCGCGGAGGTCTGGTTGGCGCACCCGCGGCCGAGGCAGTAGTACTGGTCGATGACGATGCAGGTCTTCACGTTCTGCATCTGCACGCCGGCGAACTCGACCGCCGACACGGCGCCGGTGCCGCCCTGCCACGTCTTGATCCGGACGCCGTTGTCCGAGTCGAGGATCCGCGCGTTCCGGACCGTGATGTTGGACACGCAGGCGCGCGTGTTGTGCACGCCCAGGCTGCCGATGCTGATGCCATGGCCGTGGCCGCATGTTATGTTCTCGATGTGGACGTCGGAGCAGCCGGCGCCGATGGAGACACAGTCGTCGCCATTGTAGATCCTGGAGTTGAGGATCTGGACAGACGTGGTGTTCTCGACGTGGACGCCGTCCGTGTTGGGGCTGAACGCCGGCGAGGTGACGAAGAGGCCGTCGACGCGCACCCGCTCGCAGTCGTCGAACTTGAGGTGGAACTGCGGGCTGTTCTCGATTCGCAGGCCGCGCACCGTCACGTCGTTGCTCAAGAAGAATCGTAGCAGCTGCAGATACCCACGAACAGAGTGAGGCCAAGGACATGGACAAAGAGCAGAGTGAAAACCATGTGGTCGGCGAGCTTACTGCAGGGCTGTCGCATGGCCCCGGCACCGTCGATCCGTTCGGGCCCTGGACATAGACACGAACGTCACACATGCATGTTTGGTCCATCGAGGTAAACGCCATGAGAAGCGAGCCACGTATACGTACCCGGTGAGGCTTGCACGGGAGGTCCCACCACTCCTCCCCGTTGCCTTCGATGGTGCCTTCCCCCGCCAGCGTCATGCCGTCGACCTTGTAGAAGACGATCCACTGTTTCCGGCTGTCGGACGCCGGCCAGCTCGCCGGTCCGTCCGGCGGCATCAGCACGCCGTCGATCTGTAGCGACGCGACTCACGGTCACACGCGTGTGTGAAATTTGGGCCTTGTTGCCGCCATGACTAATTGGGTCAATGATTTTGAAGAGGCAGCTCAAATTAACTTACCTGGAAGGTCAGAGCGGACTTGCACGGCCCGGCGAAGATGGTGGAGCTGATGGTGAACACGCCGTCCGACGGCACCAGGAGCGTGGCCGTGGTGGAGTTGGACGAGCACGCCGCCTTCCACGCCGCGCGGAACGCGCGCGTGTCGTTGCCTGAGGCGTTGCCCGACGCCCCGAATGCCCTTACATCGAACACGTTGCCCCACCCTGATGAGCTGTTCTTGGCTGCCGGTGGGGGCAAGGGCGATGGCGTTGGTGTTGGCGTTGGCGATGGAGGCTTGGACGGGGCAAGTCGCGGTGGCTTTACTGGCGAAGCCACTGGTGGCTGTGGCTTGTCGTGGGAGAAAGAGAAACCCGGTGGCCTGGCAGGCGCTGTCTTTGGCGGCTCGGCCGGTGGACTCGCTGGGGAGGGCCGTCGGTGGATGGGCTGGCGATCGCATTGGCGGATTGGCAGGGGCGAGTGCCTGGGCCTGTGGTGGCTTAGCCAGAGTGCACGATGGCGGTTTCGCTCGGGAGGGTGACCGCCATGGTGGCTTGGAAGGGGAGAATGGCAATGGTGCCGGCGCCCTTTTGGCGGCTGTGGCAATGGCCTGGCCACATATGACGACGGTGGCTTGCCGTCTGGATGCGCGCGCGGCGGCTTGGTATGAGAATGAGATGGCACGATGTCCGGCGCCGGCGCCAGCGCCGACGACGGTGGCTTGACGGGGACAAGGACGGTGCCTTGGCGGGACGAAGTGTGGCGGCTGAACCGGTTGGAGCAACGGTGGATGAGAATGAGATGGTGCAGTGGCTGGCGCTGGCGACGGCGGATTGGCCAAGGAGAAAGCGGGAGGCTTGGTGGCCTTGGCCGAAGCGGGCGTCGTACTTGGCGCGCCTGCCGGTGCCTTTGAAGGGCTACGCGGAAGCGGGCACGGCTTGTCGTGGCAGGAGCACGGCGGCAGCGCGCCGCCGACGTCCGGCGGCAAAGCCGGCGATTCGGCCGGAGAATCGCCATCAACGTCAGGAGGTGGCGCGACAGGGGGCATGGAGATGTGGCTGTAGTCGTTCTCCGCGCGGTGGTGCCCGTGGTGCCTCCGATGATGCTTCCGGTGGTAGTGCAGCGATCTGCTTGCATCGGCAGCGACAAGAAAGCACACGAGTGACAGGAGCGCCATGGAAACGACCGTCGTCAGCAATGCCACCGGACGGCGCAACTGCGGCCGCGTGCTTGTCGCCGGCGGCATTGCATATATATGATGCCACTGTATATCGATCAGGCTCGCTCTGCTGGCTAGAGTGTGTGTAAGTAAGGTCGAGGGAAATGAAGGCGCTATATATATACGTCATGAGCTGCAGTCGCTCGTATACTCCATCGTATGGTATTTTATACTCTGTCCTATGCATGTGAGAGAGTCTAGCTTCATCACCAGCTTGTTGTTGCAATATGCAGCCATATATGCATCATGTGACGAGTGAGATACCTGCTCCAATCCGGAGTATATATAGTACCATGCTCCAGCTGATTTACAGTCGATGCTTTTATTAAAAAAAAAAAACTCGACCCACTGAGATTTTTTAATCACAGTCGAAAATTCTGAAAATTTGTTCCCTCGAGAGTCGAATCCGGGGACCCGTGGAGTGCCCGAGTGGCTCTAACCATTGAGCTAGTGGCTCTTTGGCCGATGCTTTTATTTATATATATATATATATTAGCTTGTTTCATGAATGGATGAGAATCTCTTTCTCTATGATGTGATGACGTGATGTGATAAGATTGGGCTAGGTAGTAGTAGCGATAGATCGAACTGTCAGAGGAAGATTTAGGGTTCGCTGAAAAGCTGCGTCCTCGTCCTCTCGCATCACCCATATACTGTGAACCAAATTGATCGCTAGACGCCCATTTGTGCACCAAACTAAAAGGACATGCTATATATACTAATAGTAGCTTTGCCTAAGCCTCGATTAATGGTTAATTTCGTCTGTATACGAATACCTTATGATTGTTCACTTGGTTTATATGTTTTATGCCACTTCACAGTTCACATGTGCGTGTAACATCTCAACCATGAACCATCATCAAAGGATTCTTTGACTCACTGAGACTGTCACGTCAAAACGAAAGGTACGGTAGTTTTAAACTGGCATCGCGACTAGTTTACTCCTGCCAATAAATTCAGTGTTGTGAAAGACGTACATTTATATATGTCATACGAAGCTTCTAGTTCTTCACGAGATGATGATATGGTGGGGGCGGCAGGATTTGTTAGGAAGAATACAAGATTTTGATATGAAATTCTTGAGGTGTGTCTTTTGGTTTGCAGATATACATGGTACACTTGTTCTCTCAGTTCTTCATAATTTTAGAAGTTTTGGTTTTGTTTTAAGATAAATTTTCAAGCTTTGATCAAATCTACAGAAAAGTATATTAACATGTATCGGAACCGAGTAGGACGCAGACGTGTGAGTGCTGAGTGAAGTATGATTCGTACCCGACGCGGACGAGCAGGGATCGAGATTTGATATCACCCGGTAGATGACGATCTTAGAGTCTTTTTAGGTGTAGAGAAGAGACAAGAGACAAGAAGTGGTAGATTTTTTTTTTTTTTGATAAAGGAAACCTCAAAGCCAACCCTCAAAGAGACAAGGAATACTAAGAGGTTGTGAGAGATTCAACACAACTTGTATGCAACCCCAAATTACCTGTGAAAATGGTCACTCGAAGAAAAGGTACTTAATTGTCTCATTTTTATGACAAAAGCAGCACTTCACACTGCCTTGCCAATTATGTTTTGCTAGGTTGTCTTTTGTTAAAATAACTCCCTACGGAGGTACCACATCAAAGTTCCGGACGTCTTGGTGGATCAAAGCCAAATAATGTGAATATACCGAGAAATGGCCATTTGGCTCCAAATTCCAGCGAAACACGTCTGTTGAATGAGCCTAAAATTAGCAATGCGAGGAAATAGATCATTCCAGGCTGTTAATTTAGGACCAACCAAATCACGTCTCCATGAGAAATTTATTAGCCTTGAACGAAAAATCCCGTCTCCACGAGAAATTTATTGGCCTTGAACGAAAAACATCTGCTGCCGTTTGTTGTTGTTTGTGTCTGACAATGATATTGTTCACTCAAAGGTGAATTTCTAAGCCACTTGTCTATATATCCAGAACCTTATCTGAGAGCCATCTTTAATTACAAAGGAGCCAAATTGAAGAAAATATTGTTTGACTTCATGAGAGTGGCCCAAAGAAGAGGTAGATATTAGAACAAAACCTAAAAAAAAACCGTATTTATTTTAGAACATATATAGAAAGGGAATGATATATTTAAACTAGCTAGTGTACTATTGGCGTTCTTATTGGTTGAGACACTTTAATTTTAGAATGGTAAATGTCTTGCTAACGGTAGAGAACAGGGCTACAATACCGGTTCCCAACCCCATTTAATACCGGTTTTGAGAACTGGGGACTGCCACTCTGAACTAAAGGTCCCATCCTTTTTAGTCTCGGGGTTAAGCAACCGTACTAGAGCCCATCCTTAGAACCAAAAAATAAATGAAATCTTGAAAACCTCGCTTGTAGAGTGTGAGATTCAAACCCAAGACAATTTGCATAGCATGTAGATTCTTACCAACTCAGCTGCAGACCACATGTGACAAAGTCGTGGGAGTCCTCCTTATGAATTGACTCATATGGGACCTTTAATCCCGGGTGAAAGACTTTTAGTCGGGTTGGTAACACTAACCGAGATTAAAAGGCCACCGTTAATCCCGTTTGTATTATTTCAACCGGGACTAAAGGTTGGGGACCTTTAGTCCGGGTTGATAACACCAACCGGGACTAAAGGATGATTTTAGTCCCGGTTTGAATAACTAACCGAGACTAAAGCCCCTCCCTTGCAAAAGCTATTGGTGTAGTCGTTAGGCAGGAGACTCTAGTCCTAGTTGGAGCCATCAACCAGGACTACTATATTTTTTAGTCCCAAGCTCAAAAATGTCCGAGACTAAAAGCTCAATCGAAAAGTTTGTTCTCTACTGGTGGCTGTCAAGCTAAATAAAGAGCTTTATACATGGCGCCTTTTTATTTCGAGCGGAAACATGTAACAAAAACGCAAGAAAAAAAAAAAGAAGGATGTGCCACATATATAAGGCCGGTGTAGCATATGTGCATCCATGTGAGGATCTAGCGCTACGTACCCTTGTGCCGGCCGGCCATCAATCTCCCTGCCGTCTTCCCTACTCGCTCCGGCCCTATTGAGTTTGTCACCCCCGGATTACGTGCCATCTTATTCGATACTTCGTCTTATTCAAATTTTTTGCACAAATATAATTTATTTTATTACGACTTATTTTATCAATGAAGATACTTGAATATTGATTAATTTATTTTATGATTTGCATAAATATTTTGAATAAGACGGATGGTCAAACATGAAGTTCAAAAATCAAAAACGCGAAGTGGACAGAGGGAGTATCTATTAGCTTGCGGATACGACATGGGACAGTACGCTCGCCGGAAAGCTAGAGAATCATTCACTGGCATGATCATCCCTGCTAGCTGTGTCTGTCACCAGACATGCCCATTAATTTTATATTATTACTTATTACTTGAGAGTACTGTATCTAATCAGAGGCATGTGAATGTAGATGGTGATGAGGGGGTCGTCACCCGTGAACCCCAATCGCTTGCATTGTTATTGTGCGTATAGAAGAATTTTGTTGATCAAGCTAATGCCAACTTCAGGAACTTGCAGCTCTTCTCTTTGTTTGCTACTCTCTCCGTCATCCTAAGTTGCAAAAAAAATTTGAACTGAATCCATGCGGTGAATATATTAAAACGAACTAAGAAGAGTACAAAGGACAAGACTTATAGGGCCTAACAAGTGGTTAGAGCAGAGCAGGAGAGGGGAAACCCAAAAAGAAAAAAAAAAGAAAAGGAGGAGGAGGAGGAGGGGGGAGGCTGAGAAGAGAAAAAGGGGCTAATTACAAGGCGTCGAGCCAAAGCAAAATGGGCTGGTGGAGAGCTGGTTTATCCTAATGAGATGTGCAGTGACTTCTTTTTTCTGAAAGCTGCCTTCCAAGAAGGCTTTCCATTGAAAATAAGATTATTTCTATCATTCCAAATGCACCAAGCTCCAATCAGAAAAAATTCCATAAAGAAAGGCTGAGTGAACTGCTGCCGTGCAAGGTAGACTTTCCGATGTATGTTGCCAACATCCTGCCAAGAGATGCCAAGAGCAAACTATCATGACATAGCACACAATTGTAACCCTCCTGAAGGAACTTATTGCTTCTTCTGAGCATGTTCCTAGTATTAATACGATCATTCAGAAGAAGCCAGCCGAAGAACTTGATTTTTGGCACACAGTTGGATTTCCACATCGGGTGTGTTTAGAGCCCCAATTTCCCAAAAAATTTCCTGCATTCCCATCACATCTATCACATCGAAACATTCAATGCACCTAAAAACGCTTGCCGGACAGTATAAAATTTAGGTAAATAAAAACCTAATTGGACAGTTTAGATGTACATTCATGAGACGATTTTTTGAACCTAGTTACGTCATGATAGGATAATATTTACCACTAACAAAAGCTAAACGTGCTAAAGTTATGCGATTTGACACGCTACAGGAAATTGGCCCCAAAATTTTGGGATCTAAACACACCCAAATAATGGATCTTGGTGGTTGAATTGCTCTGAAATGATGTCGATAAAATTTGCATAAGGAATAGTGCTGCTGACCCCAAAAATAGGATCATTTGTCGTTTAAATCAGTAATAATATCAGAGAGAGAATCACTTGAAGAGCCAGGAATTCATTAAGTCTGTTGGTTAGGAATTCTAAAGCATTCAAGCAGATTGGAAGAATTTCTAAGACCTCGAAGGGAGATGTTAGGATTCTTTGAAAATTCAAACAGGTTGGGGAGCTCTTGAGTAAAAAATTTTACCACCCAACTGATCATGCCAGAAGCTGATAGTGTCACCTTTAATTGAGATACACAAAGCAACCCCTCTCATTTGAGTATTAAGCCTCAAAATGTCTTTCCACCAAAAAGAGCCTTTCTCTCTAGCCAAGTGTGGGACCTCTGAGGAGCCATATTTATCCCAGATCAGCTTAACCCATTGGATATTATCTTTTCTATAAAATTTGTCTAATTGCTTAATCAGCAGAGCATCATTCCGTAGACTAAGGTTGATGACTCCAAGCCCCCTTGTTTTTAGGAGTCAATAACCAGATCCCAGGCAACTAATTGTAACTTTTTTTCCTGAACTCACTGCCCCTCCAAAGACAGTTCTTCCTGTGTTTGTCAATGATCTCAATAACATTGATTGGAAGCTTGAGAGAGCACATGTTCGTAGGTGGGCAGAGGGAAATGACAGAATTAACAAGTTGAAGTCTCCCATCATAGGACAGAAACTGAACTAGCAGACAATCTTCTTTCAATTGTACAGATGAGAGGAGCTTAGTTTGTAGTTGTTGTCTGTCAAGTGATAACTAGAAACTTGTTTTAAATGTAGATCTCACGAGGTTTCCAGTGTTTGTGCTTGTTTAGCTAAGTAGCTAACCATGATCCTAAGGATGGTGTTTTCTGAGTGGTAATCACACTACAAAGGTTTAATTCTAGCTCAAACACCTTAGCATCACTTTTAGTTGTGCTAATTCTCCCACAACTCAAATCTGGTATATGTTCAAGCTTGGAAACAAACTTAGCACATATGTAGGGGCAATGAACAGTACCAAGTAGGATTTGTGAAACTTGTCCGTTTCTTTTTTCAAGTGGTCTCAGGTTTGGACAAGAAACACAAATCTAAACCAACCATTTACACTTATGTGAAGTGCTCGCTTTGAATTTCAATTATTTACATATCTTTGTAAGGTTATGATCAATTATCTTTACAACATAAAAAGGATGAAAGTAAGACATTGGTTTGGTGTCAAAAAAATTTCACCTCACTTCCCTCCCTCACGCGAACCATCCACCCGCCGCATGCAAAAAATTGAGCATCTTCAGTAGTTGATTAGAAATCTTTACAAAGCATAAAAGGATGAAAGTAAGATATTGGTTTAGTGTTAAAAATTTTCACCTCACTTCTCCCTAAGATGCGAACCATCCACCCGCCGCATGCAAAAATTGAAAAGTAAAAATCTCCTTCAATCACGCGTCAAATATAGAAGGTCAAAGACGTCCTCCCCAAAGTCAGATCTCCTCTACCGGGGCAGCAAACCTCTCCATCTCCCCATATGCGCTCTCCTCTCCCCGACGCCTCGACGCATCTGTGAACGCGCCGTCGTCATCGCCGCCGGGAACATCACCATCCACGAAGCTCGCGCCGTCATCCCCGTCTTCCTTGCTGCGACAACGCCCGTGCAGCGGGTGGAGCCGGCGGCCGGCGAGGAGGGCGTTGTTGCGGCAGAAGAGGATCTCGAGGAAGCCCACCGCCCAGTGGAGCACCTGGTACAGCCCGTCGACGGTGCTGGGGTCCAGAACATCGCTGACACCACCGACGATGCTGCTGACGCCATTTTGTGAGTATCCAGTACCAATTCAACAGCTCCGGCATGATCTTCCGCTGTGCCACGCCGCTTGCAGCTTCCATCGGCCAGCGACGTCGTCGACCGCTACTGGCGCCGCAGGTCTCCGGCTTGCAGAGCGTCGATGCGCAGCCGCAGTTCTTCGTACTCCCGGCGCACGCGCCTCCGGTCCCTTGCCAGCTCCGGCCACGCCGCCCTT
This sequence comes from Hyparrhenia diplandra, assembly GCA_015847255.1. Taxonomy (NCBI): domain Eukaryota; kingdom Viridiplantae; phylum Streptophyta; class Magnoliopsida; order Poales; family Poaceae; genus Hyparrhenia; species Hyparrhenia diplandra. The sequence goes on from JADLZK010001783.1 coordinate 93,185, forward strand.
CCCTTTATAGTCACCCCTCCTCGCCTTTGACGGCGGCGCCATTACTGACGCCGGGGCTGAAGTATGCCTCGGGGTTCGTCGGCTCGACCGCGTGCTTCCGGCAGAACGGCACCCACAGTCCCGCGAATCGGGCAGCCTCGGCGACGGCGTCGCGCGTGAGCAGAGCGCCACCGTCGTCCGAGACGTAACACGTGAGCTTTTCTGCGGGGTAGTCCGCCGCGAGGATGGAGAGGACGGTGTTCACGGTAACCAGCGGTGGCTCCTTCTCGGTGTCGGCGGTGGTCACGAAGACATCCATGGCCGGAAGTGACGGCTCGTCGAGTGTTGAAAAGATTGATTTTATTTTATAAAAGGAGCTTCTGTAGAGACCCTAACGACCCTTTATTGTCCACTCAAGCACATTCTTAGAGAAAACTTCATCGGCCAGTCAGAATATGCCTTTTATATGCCACTCTAATTTGTCACTAATATAAATGGTCTAAAAAAATTATTGATAAAAGACACATGATTAACTAATCTCTTCTCTTAAGGTAATCATCTATTCGGTGATACCAAATTTTCTACCTTCTCATGTATCCACGTGTGATACGAATCATCCTCCACTTGGAGCTTATGGGTGTGTTTGGTAGGCTACCCCCCCGGCCAAAGCTTATATGAGCCAAAATTGGTGTTTGGTTGCGTTTTTGGGCCCCGGCCAGTTCCCGGGCGCCCAGATAGCTTAGCCTCGGCTCCCGTAAAACGGAGGTGTCGGCCGTTTTTCTAGGGCCGTGCTTGGACTGGCCGCAGGCGCCGCCCTCGCCACCGCCCCTCGCTCTCCTTCGGCCGCTATCACCGCCTCCGCTCCTACTTCCCTCCGCGGCGGCGGCCGCGCCGCCCCAACCGCCGGCCAGGGCCCGCAGGTCGCCTCCACACGCTCCCAACCGCCGGGCCGGCCGACGCCGCCACCCTCCTCTTCCACCTCGTTGGCCGGAGAACGGGCGGAGCTCGGGCGTTGGTCGGTGTTGGGCGGAGCTCTAGACGGCGAGGAAGGTGGCCGCCGTTGGGCTTCTCCTGAAGGTTACTACAGTTGGCTCCTCCTCCTCCACCGCCGCCGCCATCCGAGAAGGATAGAATCTCGGTGGGTAGACCGCCGCGCAGTAGAACTGTGGATCGCCGCCGCGCGCGAGGCTAAACGAGTTCGACTTGTCAGCGCCGCATCTTCCCGACGGCTTCCTTGTACTTCTCCGGGTATCGGCGCCCCAGAAGGTGCGCCGGCTGCATGGATGCAAGCGTCAGGCGTGCGCGGGGCGTGAAGTCAGCGATGGGGATCCGCGGTCAACGATGGGGATCCGGCGGGGCACGGAAGTCTCGATTCGGGTCCGAGCACTCCAAGATCTTGTCGCGTCACCTTCGCCCTCGGGCAGCTCTCCACGGGTTCGCCTCGATGGCGATGGACGCGAGGTAGGTACCGACGGCCGGGCGGGCGACGCCGCTTCAAAGCCGGTGAGAACTTCACGCGGGGGGCTGCGGCCCAGGATGTCGCCGCCAGAAGCCCTCGGTGTAGTAGCGACATGGTGGATGGGATTGCAGCGAGAATCGCCGGTGCAAATCGCTCCTTCCCGAGGAGATCATCGGGCGGAGAGGGCTTTCGCGGAAGAGAAGCCGCAACACGGTGCTCACGAGGAAGATCGGAGGTAACCGCAATGCTCGGAAGGTGTTTGACTAATTGCTTGTATGGAGGTAGGCTTACCAATGACAAGACACGGTGATTGTATCACGTAAAACACAAATAACCAAACAAAAACTCGACTTAGTCGGGCTACGGTTTGCACGCAACCAAACACACACTTGTTGGCTCTCGGGGGCCAGGCTCCATCGAGCAACGAACCAAACACGCCCATGTCCACATCTTACTGGTCCCAGTATGGTAACTGGATCCACGGGTCCGTGTCTAATACAAAATCCTCAGAGCTCCCACGCCTACACCTACATCTGAGTAATAAGGTTCAATAGAAAAATGATCTCGATGGAACACAAAGGCATATATCTAGTGTAATAATAAAAGTGTCAACATACAAATTGATGGCCGTGTCAAAATGACGTTTACTTATAAATCAATAAAAGTATAAAATAACGATTTCAGTCAACTCAAAACTTATAAATCGATAAAAATATAAATAACGATTTCAGTCAATGAAACGGTATTTATATATTTAGAGGGTGTTGGGATTGTTGGGTGTCAGATTCCGGCTAGATTGGGCCGGAATTGACACCCGATTGCCGATCGTTGGGTGGGGAGGATGGCGAGGGAGGAGGCGGCGTCGGCTGGGCATGGGGAGGCGGCGCTGTATTTACCGCGGCGGTGGCGCGGAGTAGAGAGAGAGAGGGCTGAAGAGATAAGCTGTTTTAGGAGCTACCCTTTAATTTTTTTCGATTAAGATTCAACCGATTACAAGCCCCTTGTATTTATAGTCCGAGGGAGACTTGCATGCTAAGAAATCCCTAGGAGGTTTCCTTATAGATCGGAATACCTCTTGACAAAGTAATTTATTTCTTTCCCTAAATAATTATTACTTAACGACGGGCGAAGGATGACGACGGACCGCGGCGCGGGCGTCGGCCGGGTTGCGCCAAGACGCGCCGCACCTGGCGGCGGGGTGCTCTTACGTGCGGCACAAATGGGCCATGGGCCCCTAAATTGGTTCATGACATCTTTCCCCTTTTTCCGAACAGCGCCCTCGCTATTTGGTTCGCACGGCCGGGCGTTGTTGAAGGGGTGATCAGTAGCATGGTCCAAAGATTGTTGCATCCACATGTAGAAGGGAAATGAGTTGATGAAGATGAGGTTGGTAACCTTTAATCCGATGGGTGGAAGTCCGTAGCTCTCCTGCCTCATGAGATTGTCGAAGATGCCGGATGAGTTGGTGATTGTTGTTCGTCGAGGAAAAGACCGCACCGATGAAAAGAAGCTATGTGGTGGCTCCTCCAACAGCTAGCCGTTGGCCATGAAGTTGGGCACAAATGGCGGCCGGGCGGAAAGTGGACGCCAATCACCACAAGTGTCGCCCAAACTTGTGCTCCCGCCTCGAGCTTGTTGGTTCCGGCTATGTAGGGTAGGTCGTGATCCGTTGATGTAGCAAGTTGAGGTGGAACGAGAGCCTCCGGAATTGTGACGGTGTCGACGAGGTAGGGGGTTGATGTTGGTGGCATGTACCTCTTGTCGCCGTCGGTGAAGCTCACAAGTCGAGGCTTGTCGAAGATGGAAGCGCCCAACTCTTGGGCGAGGTGGATCGCCGTGCGGTTCATGTAGGCGCCGCCGCCGCATTGCAGTCCACGGCTTGTTGGCGTAGTCGCATCGGACATAGATGCCATCGAGGAACGAGGAGCCAACCGGTTTGGCTCGAGTCGCCCCTACGCCGGGGCAAGTTGTCGATGGCGCGATGGTTGTTGGATCGCGCCGTGGCTTGTAAGCCCATGTGCCTAACGTGAGGTGTCGGGGCCATAGGTGTAGTCGATCAAGGCGCCGTTCGCCGAGGTAGCGCGAGTAGTTGTTGTTGTCGCCATTGATGGGCAGATTGAAGCCGCGAAGAAGATACCGTGTGGAGGTGTCCCAAGTACTTCCCGTCGTCTGGGTTGGCATGTAGACGAACCGTAGAAGGAGGAGTGCCGCTCTTGTCAAGTATAGCGGTGTACCTGATGGTCTGGCCGACGTGGTAATGCGATGGTGGCGCCTTTACCGGATCCGAGGTTGCCTCGATGGTGTTCTCCACCATCGCTGATGCCGGAAGGATGTCCGGCAGGTGTAGCAGATTGGTGTTGTCGTATGTCGCCGCTGAACGACCGTTTCATCGATGGCGCCCGTGGGAACGCCGGTGTTCTCATCCGCGGGCGGCGCCCGTTGGGTTGACGCCGTGGGTCGCCGGCGGTCGAGGTTGGCCCCCGAGGGGTCGCCGTGGTTCATGCCCTTTGTAGTTGTTGTCGATGATAGGCATGGCGAAGACGAGTTGACGTCGGGGTTCGCCATCGGCGTTGCCCTTGAGGACGTCGTAGCCGCTCATGGCCCCATGGTAGCGTCGTTGTTGTTGATGTTGTTGGCGAGGTCGTCGACGGTACCATTGTTGAAGACGCCCCTGTTGGCGAAGGTGATGTCGTTGTTGGTCGGCATGGTGATGACGAGGACGCCGGGTGTGACGTCGTTGGCGCCAATGGGAGGGTCATCATCCGCTACCTGGCGTTCTTGAGGACGTCGTTGACGAGCATGGCGCCTATGGTAGCGTCGTCGTCGTCGATGGTGGCGCCCTTTGGGAGGGGGCGCCGTTGTCGTTGGAGTCCTTGGTGGCAAGTGTCGTCAAAGATGTCGATCTCAGCGACGCCGATGTCAACGCTTAGCGACGTCGATGTTGACGTCAGTGACGCCGTCTTGTCGCCCAAGTTGGCACTCCGGATGTTCCCAATGTCAAAGAGGGTGTTGGCGGTGACCGGGAAACTTATCGTGCCATTGTAGTAGCCGCGAGGCGTTGGCCTAGTTGGGTAGGCTTTTCGCTGAGCGCCGGGTGGACGTCTGTGGTAGCCTCCCGATCCGATCCGATTCGATTTGGTTCGCAGCAGTTGGGGCATCCTTGTGTTAGGCGTGCTCGTGCTTGCAGCGTCGGCGATCTTGAGGGGGTGACGTGAGGGCGGCGTCGGTAGGGAGCGCCGTCACCGTCGGGCGGCGCCATGGCGGGACGCCGTCGGTGGTGGCCGAGGTGACGTCGAGGCGCCGCACGACGGACGGATGCCGCGTCGCGGTGCGCGTGTTCTGCTGCTGCTAGGCCACCGTGTCGCCGTGGATGTCGATGGGAGCGTTGTTGATGTCGGGAGGCATGGCGCCGCGGCGGCGATGTTGGCGTCGCCGCGGGCCGCGGTCGCCGTTGTACGCCGTCGGGGGCATCGCTTCATCGAACTTTTCCGGGAGGGCGGTGAAGGTGGCCTTGATTTCCTTGTAAAAATCAGCAAACTCGCAGATCTCCATCCGAGCTCGGCGATCTTGTGGCTGCCCATCGGATCTTGGCGTTGGTGGTGGTCGGAAGCCGTTGGTGGTGGGAATCGCCCCGGTCTCCGGATACCAGCCGCCGATTCCCGGCAGATTGGGCCGGAATTGACACCTGATTGTCGATCGTCGGGTGGGGAGGATGGCGAGGAGGCGGCGGCGCGGCCGGGGCGTGGGGGGAGGCGCGCGCCATGGCGGCAAAAAGGCGGCGGCGGAGTAGAGAGAGAGAGGGCGAGAGGTAAGCTGTTTAGGGAGCTACCCTTTAATTTTTTTCGATTAAGATTCAACCGACACAAGCCCCTTGTATTTATAGTCAAGGGAGACTTGCATGCTAAGAAATCCCTAGGAGGTTTTCTTATAGATCGAATACCTCTTGACAAAGTAATTTATTTTTTTCCTAAATATTTATTCCTAAATAATTATTACTTAACTTAATTTGCGAAGGAGGATGACGACCGATCCGCGGCGGCGGCCGGTCCGGGCCGCACACATGCGCCGCACCCTGCCCCCCTCCCCTTAAATTGGTTCCCATGACATTAGGACTATGGACCAAATGACACCGCTTGTCTCAATTAGCTTCAAAGAGGGTGTTCACTTCCCATGCAAAGCCAAAAAAGCAAACCCAAAAAGTGCTTCAAAGCTTACGGCCACATCGAATCTTTTAACGCATAAATGGATCACTAAACATAGGTAAATAACAAAACTAATTACACGCTTTAACCGAAAAGTGCGAGACGAATCTTTTTAAACTTAGTTAATGCATGTTGGGACAATAATTACCAAATACAAACGAAATGTCTTCTGATGAAGGCTCCAACCCAAATTATTTCGGGTTGCATGGCAAACCTAACGCCCCCCAAAGACTAGTGGACAACTAAATAGGACCACAAGCCTATCTTTTAATCCATACTCCCTCCGTCTCAAAAAAAAAGAACGTTGTTTTAGATTTTTTTCGACATCGTGTTTGACCATTCGTCTTATTTAAAAAAATTTAATCAAATTATAAAATAAATAAATCATTATCAAATATCAAGATATCTATAGTGATAAAATAAGTCACAATAAAATAAATAATATTTATATAAATAATTTGAATAAAACAGATCGTCAAACAAAAGTTAAAAAAAAAAATCTAAAAGGACATTTTTTTTTTTTTAGGAACGGAGGAAGTATATGCTTGATAATTTAGAAACTAAATAAGATTAAAAATTAGTTTGTTGAACCAAACATGCCGTTAGAATTTTCCTCTAGCACAAATTTAGAAAGAAAAGGAGTTTGGTGGCCTACTCGACCGACGCTCGAGAAACTCGAGATAGACCACCGCCACCCGCCTTCCGCCGTTACGCGGTCGCTGCGATGAGGAAATGTTCTGGCGTACTCTGCATCCTCATACTCGCCGTCGTGCTCTTCCTCCTCTCGCCGTCGCCCTCCCCTACTCCACCGCCCATCACCGCACCCAATGGCCCGATCGCCGACCTTCTCCCTCCCTCCCTGGCCTTTCTGACCTCTACTCTCCCGCTCCCAACTCTACTGCCCAGCTCTCCTGGGGCCTCCTCCGCCCGCTCCTCTGCCGCTCCGACGCGCTCCCGGGAACCGCTACAGGCGTCCTCGAGGCAGCCGAAGCTTGGCGGAACCTCACCCTGGCTGTCGCCGCCGCCGCGGCAAGCGAGGAGGAGGGGCGTCCCCAAGGACCCCGCTGCTCGTCGTCCGTGGGAGGGGATCTGCGCGCGGGACGTGCCAGACTCTGCGGGCTCGCGGAGGGCGCGGCAGTGACGGTGGTCGGGGTTCCCAGGGACGGGGCGGCCAAGTTCTGGGTGGAGATGCTGGGTGCGAGCGGTGAGGTTGTGCTGCACGTCAATGTGAGCCTGGGAGCCGCGGGAATGGTGGTGGAGCAGAATTCCTGGACGCCAGAGGAGGGGTGGGGGAGTGGGAGCGGTGCCCGCCTGTTGGTGATGTCGGCAGCAGCAGTAGCAGCTTGCAGCCAAGGTTAACTGTCTTACTTTACTTTGATCGGCATGTCTGGGGGATTGGTTCGTTTTATCTAGGATAAGTCTTTTTAACTTGCTTATTATGCCTGTATGCTTACTAGTAGAATGCAAGGTACTGATGTGTCCCAAACTCTCAATCTCAGCTTAGCGACTGTCACATGCTTGATGTGAAAGAATATGCAAAGTAGTATTTGCACCAGAAGGAAACTAGCCATAATTGTCTGACAAGCAGTAGTTTCTCATTTTCTGATTGACTCTTTGATTCCTATCACTATGTTATGGTTAGTACTTGGTTCAGGATTTTTGATGGTTTGCTTCAGGGTTTAAGGGTCTACACCCTATCTTAAATGTCTGATGGAAGTAAACTGAAAAACTGAGGTGCATTTGAGCACTTATTTGTACCATGCCCAATTATATAAGGTGTTTTGACTTTCCTAGATACATAGCTTTTGTTATGCACTTAGGTATACACTATGTCCGGATACATAGTTAAAGTAATGTATCTAAAGCCAAAACGTCTTATGGTTTGGAATGGAGGGCGTACTTCAGAACTTTTTTGTTCAAAAGGTCCAAGCAATAAGAAACAAAATTGTGTCTACAGTGTATGAATCATAGTCAAATGATACAATCAATAGAAGATTTATAAATATATAAATTGCAGCCCATGAGGTGCTTCCTTTCATACCATCATACCATAGTCAAATAGATGCAGAGAGTATACGAGTGTGGGGGTGTTTCCTTTGTGGAGCCAGCAAAGATAGTCATCGGCTCATGGCTTTATTTTTTGAATTAGGAATGGTTTTTTTTTTTGTGTGTGATTGAGATACTTATATTGCAAATCATTGATGAATGAAAAAATAGGTAAACTTAAGGCATATCTGCTAGTGACTAAAATTTAAACGTCAACTACACAAGGTGATAATGTGGACTTATTTGTTGATATCATCCTCCATTGTGGATGGCTTTTGTTATTATGATTAGCTACAGAGTACAGTTAACAATCACTTTTGATTAGTAATGTGATGTGACACTTGTGAGTAATGCTGTATAGATCACTATGATAACATGCATATGCTACTGTGACAAAGAAAAAGACGTTATTAGATTCTCCATGTGCTCGGTGGAGCCACCATGGTGGGGCCATCCTGGGCTCTGCCCCGCTCCTCTGCATGGATTTTCAAATGACCTTGTGTTTGACTGCATTGGATGCATGCTGCATGTATACTCTCATGGCTCATCCACACTAGCGTCTTCATTCATTATCCATGTTCTGTTACTACACATCTTCAGAATTTTAACTCACAAGATGCCTGGCTGTATGCTTAAAATGAGAGGAATAGTTAGCTATGGATATATGGTCTAGACCTTCATTTCATTTGGCCCCCTCTTCCTATTAGCTCTGGCTCCGCCACTGTCCATGTGTTAGGTCCATTGCAAGCATGTGGTATCCCATGGCTAGTTAATCATGATTAGCTCCTAATGACAGTTGACTAACATGGTGATCTGTTAACTGTTACAGAGGTATACTGTAGTCCTTGGGAATGATGCAAAACAGGACATGAAGTGGTGACTGCAAATTTTCGGTGTTTCTTGATTTTTGGTGTGTGTATAAAAAAATTAGCATTCATGAAAAAATTATACTTTTTTATTGGGATTTAATGGTGCTTATTAGTATTTTTATATGAATTAGTTCCTTAAAAATATTTGCAATTCAAACTTGGATGTGTTAATTTGATAGTCCTAGTGATGCCAACTACTTTCGCAAAGTCCATTTACAATAGGTTCTCCATTTTTCAGTAATTGATCATATGCTTTTTGTTCTAGTATCCTTTATCATGTTCTTTAGTATCTCACAACTAAATATTTGTTTATATGATTTTAGTTCTTAAACACCTCTTGTGTTATTTATAGCCTCTGCTCATACTGATAAAAGACATTCTATCTTCTGAGTTTGACCAGTTCAGTGGATGGCCTTGTTCATTGCAATGAGAAAGTGGGTGAGAGGATTGTCCAGGAGAATAACAATACTGTGGTAAATGTTACTGGGAACCAATCTGAAGATTGGCAGAGTCCAAAAGGAAATGGTCAGTTAAGTGGCAGTTTCTCAATTGTTGAAGGAGAGCCTTTTACAGTAATACTGTGGGCTGGTGTAGAGGGGTTTCATATGACAGTAAATGGGCGGCATGAGACATCATTTTCCTATAGAGAGGTGAACTTTTGCAAAATAATAAGACTGCATACTTCACTTTTTGTGAGTAATTGAGTATTACATAATTGTGAAAGCTTTTTTTTTTTTTTATAGAGGTCGGAGCCATGGTTGGTAGCAGAAGTCAAGGTTTCTGGTGATTTGGAGCTCTTGACATTCTTGGCTAATGGGTTACCAGTTTCAGAAGATATAGACATGGCTAGTGTTGCGGTTTTGAAGGCCCCACCTCTGCCAAAGAAGTTTAACTTTTCTGCTGGTTGGTGTTTTCTCTACTGGGAACAACTTCAAGCGGGGCGGATGGCCTTGAGGCGAACATGGATGCAGTATGAGGCTGTTCGCTCGGGCGATGTAGTAGTCCGATTTTTCACTGGTCTTGTAAGTTCACTTTATGTGCCTCAAGTACATTACAATGTTTCTATTTTCTGTCTTTTGAACCAGTTTAGTTTTGGTTGAGACACCCTACTGGATTGGTAAAGAACCACTTGCATGTTCTTGCATCTTCATAGCCAAATTATTTCCCTATTTTCCAAGTAGCTTCAGCATGCAGGAGTCTAAGTGGCAACTCCTCTGAACAGGGGCTGGTTTGGAAGTGAGTCCCATGTTCAGATAGAAGTAGTAGAGAACATAATGTCGCAACCCTTTTTTTTTTTTGCCTAGATTTTGTTTGTGGACTAAGGAATGCTTTGCTTGCGCATTTCAAGGTTGTTTAAATAGTTAAGAACTGATACTACTTTTGGAAAGGGGTAAAGAAAAGGAGGACGAAGATGAAATAGATTGGAAATCTGTTTTCATCCCTTGCTGCCTCTTACATCTTAAAAGTGTTTTGTGGCGTGGCTTTTGCATAAAAAAAATTAAAAAATTCAAAATTCTAAGGAGAATTGAGTATTCCCAATGTGATAGCTCTTCTTTCTTCCTTAATTGAACTTGTAAGACTAATTGAATTTGTAAAGATTGGTGCATAAGATAAGATGAAACTACTACTAAAAAAAAAGAACCCACAGAGGATAGGTTGAAAGAACATATACTATAGCTCCGTTTTGCACTGTCAGTTGTATACTACCTCTAATCCAGCTCCAAAGTATGCGAGCACATCTGCATGCATTACAAATGCTCTGATGACATGAGTCACGCCCATTTTGTATTCTTGAAATAATGAAATGTATACCTTCTCTCCTTGCCTATAAATGAGATTGTCGACATCCAGTTATTCTTGATGTGATATACTACTTTTATTCACATCATCTTTCTTTATGCCTAAAATGCAGCATAAGAATGAGCGAGTCAATATGGAGTTATGGAGAGAAGCTCAATTATATGGTGATGTCCAGTTGATGCCCTTTGTTGACTACTATACTTTGATCACTTTGAAGACCATATCAATTTGCATTTTTGGGGTATGTTTTCTTTTTCAGGGTTTCACCTCATGAAAACTTCTTTAGTTTTAATGCTTTGGAATTTTGAATCATCTCACCACTATAAGTAGATAGTGAGTTTTTTAGTGATAAAAACTATTTCACCTTATCTTGAAAGCATTTTTTTTCTCGAGTGCATAGGAGAGCTCACATCATTATATTAAGAAGAGGGAGGGTGTCTAAGAAGACTCATACATGCCCATAAGGGCAAGTTCTAGTACAAGGATCTAGCCAATGAAACCAAATAAAACGACTATGATTTA
>JADLZK010001785.1:0-102639 GCA_015847255.1 Hyparrhenia diplandra
CTAATCACATACATACCTGCAGTATTAGTCTCTACTACCAGGCTCAAAATATGGTAAGCTCAAAGTCTTTTTATAATAGTTAAGAAGATTGCATAAGTTATTTGCATTACCCATAATTTGTCGGCCTTATATATGTTTCAGGACCGAGGGAGTATATTCGAAATTGGTGCAAATGGAAGGACACGCATGTCAGCTGCTATATATGTTATCATGGTCGACCGAACTGGAGTTGAATGGCACATAGATAATTGAAGCTCCCAATATTCTTGTTGATTTATCAGGGACAAGTATTCAAAATGTACTCCACGTCTGCTTTTGTGATTGCGATAGCGCCTCTAATTGTCCGCATAGTGCTCTCAAGGCCACTTGACCAGCCGTTTAGATATCTATGTGAATTATGCGCTCCATAAAAATGATACGTCGAGAGATGGACAACCAAAAGCCACACATGAAAGCAAATTTGCTAACTATGCATGCTTTATACATATACAAGTTGGCAGAACCGATCTGGATATGCACATATATATGTAGTTTTAAATTCCCCAAAACAAACTTGTGGACTGCAACCCGTCTCTGCGCAATATTTTTCTTGTAGGCAAATAATCTCTCCTACCCCCTCAAAATTGCAAGTCAATTTCACTTTTTGTCTACATATACATATATATGTAGCAAATTTGATAAGTGATTTATAATTTAGAACGAAGGTGTATGTTGGGAGTGACAGATTTACAGTAAATTTGTATGTAATGTTTCAACGATCGTTTGTTGGCTGCCACCAGCTTGATGAGCCAAATTAAACTCTTTAATCACCGCATATTATTTACCTTTTGGAATTATGGCATCCAAGTAAAGGGCGATTCGGTCTCCAACTCCAACACAATTGAAACTTATCGAGAAAGATTCAGACATCGATTAGTTTGGCTTATGTCAGGATATCTTGCATTGCATACAGTTGCATTTAAAATGGAGCTCTGGGATTTTCAGATGTGGGTGTGAAAAACTAAACGCTTTATTACGCTATATGTATCTTATTGATGGTACGTACGTACTTGTCCTTCATGTCATCATCCAGGAAATTTTGACATGGGCCGGTAAGATAAGCAAAGTCAATGTGTCTAAGTGCTTGGGATCTGTCCTGAACGTGATAAGTCAGACAAGATGGATGGTACAAAATTCAGTTGCATGTGACCAGATTATTTCTCCACAAAAGAGCCTTAGCTTATGGCCCACAAATAGGCTAAGGTTATCCTAAATTCTGGTGGACAGAATATTTGCATGAAAGACATATTTTTAGGCTCTGCGATACCACAGTGGTGGCAGAGGTGGGGCACCATCTGAAAAGACTGGGACTGAACAGGGAATGTGGTGAGAGCAGTGTTTGGTTGGTGAAATATTTGCTCGCGAACCGTGAGCAGTACTTTTGCTCAGTATTCTTGACACCTATCAGTGCTATCATGCGGACTTCAACTAGGCTCTCAAAAAGATCTCGCCTCAGCACTTTCTTTTCAACTAAACTATGCAATTAGTTTTTATTTACCTACATTTAATGCTTCATGCATGCTATACGCCTTCCTCAATGGAGAGTTTCACCGTTTCCAAGATATGAAACTTTGGCATGAAATAGACGCCTCCCCAATGCACAGCCATAAAGCTCAAGGGTCCCACAACCTCTCTCTCATTGTATGATTTAATTGCATAGTTGGCATGGTGAAACTCTACTGTCTCAATGGCGGTTTCACACAGCTTTCCAACGCATGTGAACAAGGTTCAAAGGTTTCACCATGGTGAAACTCTTCCTTTCTTCTAGGGGTTTCATGCAAAAAGTGAAATTTCACGGGATGCGTCGCTGATTTAACGTGCATGAAACACTCATGAAACCCCCATTGAGACCGGCCTAAGAGATTCTGACATGTGTGATAGAGAACTGTAGCACTTTTATAAGAAACTTATTAAGGGGACAAGCTGGGTCGTAGAAAATGGCCAAATCTTTAAAAAGATAACTTCTTGAATGATTAACCAAAATCCTCCTGGAGGAGAGTATTAGGTTTACAAATCTTTTGAGTAAAGTAACAGAAGTTTACAAAGCCATCTTTGAGATGGAATCAGATTATCCACCGACACAAATGGATATATATATGGAGTCACTTTCTTCAAGAAGTTACGAGACCATTACAATTTACACCTTATTATGCACATGTTCAAGAATTTTTCACCGTGATATCTTTGACATCAAAAAACGTAACTTTGGAGTCATTACTTTGGTTCCCAAGATCAAGGAGGGTAATACAATTAAAACAATAAAATCTGCTTACTTTAATGTGGACTAATTCCTCCGGCCCCACCGAGTTTGTCACCTTAGATTCCCGCGCCATTTTTTCGGGATTCGCCTTATTCAAATTTTTTTCACAAATATAATTTATTTTGTTAATTACTTATTTTATCAATAAAGATACTTTTGAATATTGATTAATTTATTTTATGATTTGCATAAATATTTTGAATAAGACGGAGGGAGTCGTAAAACATGAAGTTCAAAAGTCAAAAACTATGAACCTTATGCGGGACAGAGGGAGTATAAGGGATTCACTAAAAGTTGCAAAGAAGGTGATTGGGGTTAATCGCCGCCCCAGCCTAGATTGGGCCGGAACCCATAATGAGATTTGGGGATTGGGAGGAGAGGAGGGAGGAGAGGACGGCGGCGCGGGCGGTGGAGCTGGTGAGGCGTCAGCGCCGCCAAGCGGAGCGCTGGGCAAGGACACGCCGCTGGGCGCTGGGGCGGCGACGGCCGCTATGTGGGGGCGGCGGCTGCGGGAGGAAAGGGGAGGCGTGAAGAGATAAAAATTTTTATTTGCTTCTTGTTGCCCCAAAGATTACGCTGCACTTTACTTCTATATATAGCCCTGCTTATTGGGACTTAGCCCTCAAGCAATCTCTAAATGTTTTCTTATAGACTTAAATAAAGCGCCTTTATGTAAGTATTAGCCCCTATTTATTTACTTCCTAATAAGGGTTCTTTATAGATGAGATATCCCCTTGCACACCAAAACACCTAAAGATAATCCTAGATATTTTCCTTCTTTTTTCTCCCAATAATTAGTTGCCGGGGAATCCGGGCGAAGGGAGGGGGCCTGGGGCGCGCATCAGCGAGCCCGGGGCGTAATCGGGCGCCTCCTTGGGCCTATCGGGCCCGGCCCTTCCCGGCTCTATTTCCCTAGATCATGACATCCCCCTTCCAATCGGGCGCGGCCCCCGCTACGGATGAAAGTCCATTCGCGATACCCGGATGGAGATCGGCTGTCCTCGGAACGCATGACCGGCAACTACCAGGATCTACCCCTCTACATGGTTCCCGAGGATCATGTTGTCCCCGGTTCGCTTGGGATCAAACCTGTGAGATAGTGAAGGCTGCCGACGTAGCCGCGGAAGATGTACCGTGGAACAACACGCCCTCGCTGTGGAAGTCAAGTTCGGATGACGGCCGCAGTAGGGAGTTCCCGCACGCTCCACATCTAGGTGCTTATGAACCATGTCACACCTGGGGCTCTCCAGAATAAGAAACGCCATTGGGGGAGCGCTGACGAAGAGCCGGAAGTAGACGCCATATAGTGATTTTGGCGCTTTTGCAAATGTAGTAGGAGGAGAAAAGCTAAGTCCAACATCGCATCGCATATGAAGCGGAGCGGCTGGCCGGTCGGTGGAGGGCGTAGAGCCGGGTGAGCCGCCTTCCGGATCATAGCCGATGGACATTGTCATCGCGGAGGGAAGAGGCTTATCCATGCCATCGAGGGAAGACGACCACCGGCCGGGCCGACGCGGTGGCGCCAAGCGCCATTGGCGTCCTAAAGAGGATGGCGTTGGTGCAACCGGGGTTGGTTCGGCCGTAGGCTCTCAAGGCTTAGGAAGTTCGCCCGCTAACTCCGCCCGGGCAAGGCCCCAAAGAAGTCTAGCAAGAGTGGAGAGGGAGGAAGGTGAAGCGTGGCCGGCGAGGAGGAGGCCGCCTTCGAAGTGCGCGTCCATGCCGGAGCAAAATAGCCGCTCGCGGTGACGCCGAGGGCATATGCGCGCATAGGTGCCGATCCTCCAATGTAGTCCCGGCGTAGCCGACGGCGACTCGCGTGATGTGTCGTAGAGGTCCAAGCCGCCGCATGCCTCGAACGCTTCCTGCCGGTCGTGAGGCGACGCGATGCCGACAGATGCATGCCCGGACCGGAGGAGGCCAGTGCCGTGGGCGCTTCGCCAACTGAGGGGGTGGAGCTGCGAACGCGGGTCGGCTAATTCTCACGTAGTATCAGAGTTCGCGGGTCGCTAAGTCCCACGCCACGCTGCCCCAGGCTTGCCTAAGGCATGCTAAGCGATGATGTCGACGCCCCCGCCCGCTGGCATGACGTAGGGCGCCGATGTCGGCGCTGTGCCGGGCGCCGAGGCGTAGTGGTACGCAAGGTGGCGGGCGCGGCATGTAGACGCGGGCGCCGTGCTGGTAATCGCCACACTCACCGGCCGAAGTCCGAGGCCCCGCGTGGTCACCACACGGGGTCGATGTAGTTGGCGCGCTGTTCCCGAAGTCGACGATGATGTTGACCGCGTTCGGTGATCATACCGACGCAGGTAGAGAGAATGAGCACCACGCATCGGGAGTCGGGTCCCCGCGAGCGACCTTCGCATCACCGCCTTTGACGCCCCGCTTAGTGGGTCGCTTGTCGGGCCGTCGCTAGTGTGTAGTCGCTGAAGATGGTGATGTCGGCGAGATGCTTGCACTTGTGACCCCGCGGAGAACGTTCATCACACGCTGAAGCGTAGTCCCCGCAAGGCCAGCGTTCCATCTCCTTCCGTGTCGTACCGCTTGAACGGGCCGGTCGCTGCCGCCGACGCAGGAGGGTGCTCGGGGCCCGCCAGGGTAAGGGCTAGGGCCCTCGCCTTTGCCTGCGGTCAATTTGCCGGGTGTTGTAGAGGATGGCGCAGGCATCGCCGCCACGATGCTCGGGCGGTAGAGACATGGCTGCCCCATGTCCTTGGGATTCTCAAGATTCAGGACGCCCCGCCTTTGGAGCGGGTTCGCCCAAGCCCGCCGTAGATGTTGACCTCCGCCGCTGGTCGCCGAGGTTGCCTCGCCCATGCGCACGCGGTGCCGAACTACCCCGCGATACTCATCGACGGTGCGCTCGCTTTTCCTTAGTGCGATGCCGCTCACCTAGCCGGATTGCGCCGCTCACCGGGCTCAAAGCGCGATGACATATATTGGCGCAGCTTGCCCAATCTCGCCACCGGCTTTCCCCGGGACACCTCATGTACCATTGTTGAGTCTCACTGCGGAGATGATAGGAGGCGCATTTGACTTGCTCTGTTGCCGGGCGCATCTTTGTCCTCTCGAAGAATTGTTCGCAATCGGCTGATCCATGGGAGGGGATCCTCCTTTCATCATAAGTTGGGAAGCGACAGCTTTGTGCGCATCGTGCCGTGAAATGTCGAAGGTGTCGGCCGAGGTGGAGGCGGGGGCGCGCGATGCGCCCCTCGATGGCGGCGCGCACGGGCGCAGCCTGAGGCTTCAAGTAGCACTCATCAGTTCGCCGATCACCACAGGTGACTTGATTGTCCCCGTTCTCTGCGCTATCACCGCTCTGATGAAGTCGCGGCCGCCGCTTCTACACATTGCCCTCATCTCGATCTCAGCTTCACGGAGTTGTTGATCGGTGTTTGAGCCGCTAGCCGGATCCTCGCCTCGAGAAGATAGAGAGCCGATCGTCGATCTTGTCCATCCTCGCTGTTGATCTTGGCGTACTGGCCTCGCTCAAGTTCTTCGCAGCACCGCCTTGGATTCGTGTCCATGGTGGTGAGTGGATCGTAGTGGTTCTGTCAGATACTACCGCCGTGTTCCAGCCTAGATTGGGCCGGAAATCACACGTGAGATTTGGGGATTGGGAGGAGAGGAGGGAGGCGACGATGGCGGCGGGCGCGCGCGTGGAGCGCGCGGCGTTGCCGCTAGGCACGCTGGCGGCTGGCGCTGCGGCGCAAGTGCGGCGCGCCGCAAGGGCGGAGGAAGTGGAGGGAGGCAGAAGATGGGATAAAATTCTTTTATTTGCTTGTTGCCCCTCTAAAGACATGTACCCCTTACTTATATAGCCCTGCTTGGGACTTGTATCTCAAGCAATCTCTTAAAGGTTTCTTATAGATTGGAATACCTTTTACAAGCATGTCCTATTTATTTATTTCCCTAATAAGGCTCTCCTTATAGATGAGATAAGCCCCTTGCACACCAAAAACAAACACCTAAAAGATAATCCTAGATATTTTCCTCCTTTTTCTCCCACTAGCTGCCGTAAGAATCCGCGAAGGGAGTGTGGACGGCGGGCGTATGCTGCCATGGAAGCCTGGGGCGCGCCAAGCGCTCTGGGCCAGCCGGGCCTCGCCCCTCCCCGGCCCTCGGGTCGTGACACCAACCATACATGATTTGTTAATGGTAGGAATATTCCTCAAGGTGCAACCCCTTCATGAGGTGATACATGAATTGAGTGAGAACAATAGACAAGTGTCTAATTTTTCAAAATAGATTTTGAGTAGGCATATGACAAGGTCATCCCGAGGCTCTCCCACCCTAAGCCCGCCCCAAAACCCTAGCTCCGTGCCGCATTAAATGATTTTAGAGCAAAATGATCATGATACTTTGATAATGCAGCGGTAAGAACATCACATCTATTGGTAAATTGATTTATTAACTAGTTCTAAGCAAAATATGCCTATTTTCACTATAGGCTTTTATCTTTCACCGTTGGAGCTCACACGCCACACCAAGATGGATAGTGTCAAAAAAAAAACCTTTTAAGAGGGGCACAAAGCAAGCTTTAGGTATCACACGCATCAAGGAAAATCAATTAAAATGGAGGTCCAGGCATTATCAACACTAGAGAGAAATGAAAGAATGCTTAGTGGTAATGTGGATTTGCAAAATTACTCGCACTGCGGAAGAACTATATGTACAAGTCGCTAAATGCTAAATATATTATAAACAATAAGTCAAAAGGATAGGTGTACCAATTTTGGTAAAGACTACATAAAAGTCAAAACATCAGCTCAAATGGTGTCCTAGGTGGCTTTGACTTATTTGGTACATTAATTTTTGCTATATAACCAGATAATACTCTCTCGTAGGTTTCAAATTATAAATAGCTTTGACTTTTTGTTATCTATTTAGTTATGTATCTAGACATATTATGTCTAGATACAATGATATGAAACAAATTATAAGTAGCACAATTTTGGCTTTTTCTCGGATATAATGATATGCTTAGAAACATAACTAAATAGATGAACAAAAAGTCAAAAGTGACTTATAATTTAAAAACGGGGATACAAGTGTAGATTTATATGGTTAAATCAAAAGTAAAAAGTTCAAACGCTTAACTTGAAACAGTTGGAGAGTAGTATTTAATTAGTTGTATACTCTTTCTTCCGTGTCAACGCAGTTATCCACAATGAAGAGATGAGCATCAAGTAGAGTACACGTGGATTAAAAATCGCATACATGCATTCATCACGTACAGTTAACCGCACTATCAAAACTAAAAATATATATGTATAATTAAACTATGGGCTATGAAAACAAAAACTAAAACTGAAATTAAACCTGTAAATGTTTTGTTCGGCCTTTTCTGTGGATTGTATGTAGCCAAGAAGGTGGTGGCCGTGACAAGAAGAAAGTTTGATATCTTAGGTATGAGGGAAGCCAAGTGCTAGGGCGACGCCGAATCTAATGATGCCGGCCCGGGCCAAGGCCAGCCTCCCCAAATTTCCTGCTATATGGCTCCTTCCTTCTCCCCTTGCTCATCCCGTCCGGCCCCTCGCCA
This sequence comes from Hyparrhenia diplandra, assembly GCA_015847255.1. NCBI lineage: Eukaryota > Viridiplantae > Streptophyta > Magnoliopsida > Poales > Poaceae > Hyparrhenia > Hyparrhenia diplandra. The sequence goes on from JADLZK010001785.1 coordinate 7,839, forward strand.
CAGGCCCTATGGAGAGCACTTCACCCACACCGCTTCCATCGACGCCTTCCTCCCAACGGGTGGAGGGCCTCCGCATTTGATTGGAGGTCGCCGGATTTGGGCCGCAAGGCCTCGATCCACGCCCCCTAAGGTGTCAAGGCCAAGGTTACGGCTCCGGGCGGCGCCACCTCGAAAACACATGGCCTCGGCCGCCAGCTCTCTGGGCTCTCAAGGGCGGATCCGTGACTACCTCCCCAACATCGACGCCCCTTGGGTCTCCTCTACCTAAGAGCCCTGTGAGATGGCAGGGGCACCCAAGGTTGGCGGCTGTGTAACACTCCTAGTGTTAAGCATGTCATTAGCACATGCATTGCATCATAAAATCATTAGCATGTATGCATCTATCATTTATATCCTGCTTTTGCTTCTCATTGCATGCTATGCTTTGCCTTGTTATTTTCATGTATGAAATGTTTGCATAATTAGTTGTTTAATGTTTATTTATTCTTAGCTATGCTTATAGAGATGTTTTAGAGCAAGGTTGATGTTGGTCATGTCTTCTAATTAGGTTTTATAATAGTAGTTGGACTTGGTTGACCCTCGCTTTTGACTTTGGAAGCACTTTTGTCTTGTTTTTGCTTAAAAAGTCCTAGCTAGGGTTTATGCATGTGTGTGCACCCTTCATGAATTGTGTAGGTAATTTAGTATAGAACAAAAAAGGTGTTATAGGATCGTCTCATGAAAGTGGGTGGATCGTGGTTCAAAAAGTCAAAAATAGTTTGATTTGAATGCAAATTAGGGTTTGTTTGACCTTTGGAGTAACCGTGCTTCATTGATCGTAGTTTCCAAACTAGGCCGAATTAGGAGAAAAGTTTGTATACGTGTTTTGCTCAGAATTTCGTAAGGAACGTTTCATTCAATTGAGTTTTTGCTGAATCAGCACAGATCTCGAGGCAGCAGCAGGAAACAGCTTGATTAGGGTTTGGTTTTCAGTCTTTAGTGACGCTACTGCTTTGGGCCGTCTCTGAAAATCCGGCCGGCCACCCTGCCACCTCACCCCTGCCGCGCACGCCGCGTGGCGTCGATCTCCTGCCATCCCCTGCCGCGTCCGTGCCTTGAAGGAGAAGCCGAGAGCGTCCCGTGCTTGCCAGCCGTCCCCTGCCTCTCCCTTTCCCTCCCGCGACAGCAGCAACAGCAAGCAGCCGCAGCGCCGCCGTGGCCATCACCGGCGCTCGCCGCCGCGCCGACTCGCTCATCCCCGCGCCCCAGCCTCCCAAATCTCTCCTACAACGTTGCCATCGCCCTCCACCTTGCTGTCCGCCGCCGAGCCATGGGAGCCGTAGAACGCGCGCATCGCGCGGATTCCCGACCACGCCGGAATCCGGCCGCCATGGCACCGCCGCCGCGCAAACACGCCCATGACCGCACCACCGTCCGATTCCACGCGTTCATGACCTCGCTGCCTCGTGCACCACCTCCCCGACCCAATCGCCGTCCAAAACGAGCCTAGGAACGGCCTAATCGGGCGACCCCATCGCCGCCGTCCCGCCGGAGAGCGCCGCCGCTCTCTGCTAGCCGTGGCCAGCCCCGTCCCGTGCCTCTCCATCCATCCTAGCGCAGCATTGTCTGCCTCGACCTACTGATGCTCAAATGCCCGCCTGTCGAGCCAATCCGCGCCCCCGGTTCGCCGGAACGCTGCTGTTCGCCGCGTTGCCGCGCCGCCGCGTCGGCATCCCCGCCGTCGAACGCCACCCCTTCGCCGTCCTGGCCACCAAGTCGTGGATCCGGTCTGCCTCGACCCCAGGAAGCCCATGCTCACCTCGCCTGCCCGCCTCGTCGCCGGAAACGGCGAAAACGCCGACATGCAGCGCCGCCGTCCATCCGTAGCCCGCGCCACGGCCACCAATCGATCCGCCTCGACGAGTAGGTCACGCCGGTGCCCCTGGCTCGCCGGAAAGCTCACCGACGGCGGAGATCCGCCAGTCCAGCGCCGCCCCCAGTTTCTGTGTCGCTGACGAGCGGGCCCCCAGCTGTCAGCAGTATATCCTTTATCTTTTTTCTATTTTTTCAGAATTTCATGCATGGCTTGTAAATTTCATATCTTGCTCATTTTAAGTCCTTCTTGAGTGAGTCAAATTTTGTTGTGTTTTGTTATGCTCTGATCTATGATATAAAATTATAAGATGATGTTTTCTCGGATAGTTTTATATTCATTTATATTTATGCTAGTAATTTCCATGAAAATAGATAAATGTGTATCTTTCTTTGGTGCATGATAAAAATAGTGGTCCCTGTATAAAATGTTCATATTTTGTGATGCACATCATGGGAAAAATATGTTTTGACCCTAGGTTACGTGGTGGAAATATGATTTTTTGATTTATGTGCTATTTACCATGCTTTCTTAGGAAATTCATAGAAAAAATAATTAATAGGTTTTTTTGCCATGATAATTTTGTACATGCATTTGTTACTGTTATGAAGCATTTCATGTTCATGGTTAGGCGATTTCATACTTTTCATAGTACAAAAGTATTTTCATGCATAGATTTATTGCTAGCTTGTCATTTTGTGTAGGACAAAGATATGCATGATCTTGCCATGACATTTTTTATGATAGCCTTTGTAGACTAGTAGCATGCTCCTGTAATTTTGTAGAATTTCCTGAGGTGTTTATGTATTTATCATAATTGTGGTGCCTAGAAATACCTAGAAATGCATGTTTATATTAGGGTAAAATGTTTTGTTGGTTTACTATTTGTTCCTAGCATGATTAGGACCTGTTGATGTGCTTAGTTTGATAGCCTTGTGCTTTTTGTCACTTTATTAATCATAGCCTTTTATATTTAAAGTGTGCATATGTAGTGATTATTTAGGAATGTCATTTCATGTGTATTAGTTTATCCTTTGACTTGTACAAAAGAGGTTTATTTGATAGATAATGACATGGTTTGCTTGCTTGGGTAAGAGTTGCATGCATAGTTTGCAAGTTATAGTGGTTGCATGTAGCTTGATGGATTAGAATCAGGGGCCTCTGCCCCATGCTTTTTGTGGCTGATGATGTCGAATCAAGTCGAAGTTGGTATGGAATGTTTTGTAGATAATTTCGTTAGCTTTCCAACGAATATTTGTTTACTTTGCATTTGGAGTTATAGAACTCCCCTCGTATGCTTGTTTTTTATCGACAAAGATGTCTAGCGCCTTTCAATTGATTAAGTGAAATATGGTGTTTGCTTGATGTAGGTTATTAGGTTTCTTGTGTAGTTATAATTGTGTTTCTCGCAGAAGAGATATCCACTTACTAATATCATACATCGTAATGCATTCATCCACTCCTTGTAAATCATGCATTCCTTAATATTCATCCTTGCATACACGCTCATATTGGATCGAAAAGAGAGAGAGAGCACGAGGAAATCAAGGAGCAAAGTGGAGAGGAGAGGTACAAAGAAGAAGGAGGTTCACGGGAGAAGTAGAACATGTCGCCAAGTTGTCAAGTGCCCAAGGCATCTTCTAACCCTCTTTCAAGGCAAGCCCTTCGTGCATGCCGCCCTTTCCTATGCTTTCTAACTAAATTGTTTTAAGGCCTTCTTATATGTTGATGCATTAAGTATAGGAAATGGTTGAAAACCGCTGATGCACATATATCCTTGTTGAAGTTGTTATCCCGGCCCTATTTGGAGGTCTAGGTTATATATGCTCAAGATGGTGATTGCAAGAGACAAAGGATTCCTGGCCACTTGAGAGGATATTGTGGTTAGTCACATGGGTGACTAACAAGTCGCCGCCACAGAACCCTGATTAATAAAACGCTTAGGACGGATGGATATTGTGGTCCTTCCATCCAACAATTAAGGACTCATACTTTGTCTTTGTGTGGCCTAAGTTGAACGCACTGCTCATATAGTAGGCTCCGCGGTCGTCGTGAGCCACGGCTCGTGGGAATGTTAGGGGCCGCTTTTGCTCGCTTTATCGCTCCTCCTTTGGCGTGGTAGGTGGGGGATCGATTGGGCACAAGAAGATGCGCACGAAGCGTCGTTTTCGCTGCTCGCCACTTGGTGGCCCGAGAAGGGGGGGTAGCCCGGCAAGACCGAGACTTTACGTCCCGTAACGCCCGGGAGTGATCGGGTCTCGGCAGTCATGACGTAGACCGTTTATGACATGGTATTCGCCATCTGGGTTTGCAATCGATTCTAATCGCCATCTCTCCCCTGATAGTGAGAACTCCTGGATGCTTCCACGGCAATGTAGTCTTAATATCACAATATATGTTATATTCTCATGTTGTCGCTATTAAAATAATGATCAAGTTACTTTATGTTTGTTATTTATATCGAAAGCATATGTCTTTAACCTTGACTATACAGATCTATGGTTATGTATATAATAAATAACCTTTTAACTTGAAGAATTCAAGTAGCATGTGTAGGCTCACTAATCAACCTTATTTTCTCGAATTAAATGTGAGTCACCCGGCTCCGTATAAAGCCAAGCATGATCCTTGGAGTCTTTTTCTTATTTTCTCGGTTTCGGCACGGGTAAGTCTTATGAGTACAATTGAGTACTCACGGGTTAATTCCCCGATGTTGCGTGACCTCGCCTAGCATGATTCGAGCCGCTTGTGTGTTGTTTGTGGTGAAGAATAATGCCTAGGCATGGCAATCTCTATATTTCCCCGTCTAGTGCTATTACGGTGGTTTGACACTATGTTGGCACTATCTTATTTTTATTTCCGCTGCACAACTATTTGGTTTCTTTGAAAAATTATATGCTTCCTCGCACTCGAACTACTTTGTAAATAAATGTGTACATCGCACTCGATTATAATATATTGAATTTGGTTTAAGATACCTACGGATTTGAACTACTAAGCTCAACGATCCTTGTTGTGTTGTTGATGAGTTTGAAATCACTGGAGATTTTCGAATACCGGGTTTATATGGACTCAAGTGTAGATCGCGATTGCTTCGCACTGCGTAATTATACTTTTGATTTCTTATAAATTGGTCGGCTTTGCTTCACCGACTGGGCGATTGCATGCGGACAACGCCGTCCGGGAAGAAGGCAAGTCCTCGCCTGCCGCGCTTATGCCGCCTCACCACTACCGGTGTGGAATACGATATTCCGACCGGCTATTACGGGGGACCAATTCAAAAAACAAAAGCCCATCGAAGATAGGCCTAATCCCATTTAACGAGCGTCGACAAAGAGCCCCGCCACCTCGGCCGAGCTCGACTCCGGGGCGCCTCCATCTCGGCCAAGCTCCCTCCGAGACGAGCCTCCGGCGCCGAGATCGAGGTCGACCTAACGCCCCTCTCCACCTCGAACGAACTTCGCGACACGTAGCTCGCCGAGCGCTCGAGCTTGAGCTCAATCGACGAGCTCCTCCGCCTCAACGAAGCCTCGCTATGCGCTTCCCATCCGACAAGAGAGACACCGGTCACGACACGTATCGTCGCACGCCGCTGCTACTTGTCGCGCCGCAGCCCTAGGGCAAGATATCGCCAGAGGAACAAGATCCCGCCGCACGCTGGGTATGGGTGGTCGCCACGTCATGCCGCCGCCGAACACACCCGACAAACGCTACAAGACAAAGGCGATTCGACGACGGCACCGAGCCCCCGCCGAGCCCTCCCGACCACACATTTTCCCGCGACACAAGGTACGAGCATTTACGCCGGCGGCGCCACCGCAGCCCGAGCGCCGGACAAATGGGCGCAGGCCCCGGGCGCTTGACAAGACATATAGGCGACGACGGCGGGCGCCAGCCGAGCTCCTGCTTCCTCCATCGCCGACCACCGAGCCCGAGCTCGATGGCCAATGTACGGACCCTGAATATGGAGCCGCCTATGAAATCTACCCCGACCGGCGGGTAGGTCGCGGGCGTAGGGCGGCGATGACGCGCGCACGCCGGCGGTCCGGCAAGCACCCCGCAAACCACCGACATTTTCCCTCTTCACCCCTCAAACTTGCATTTCCTCCTCCGAGTCCCTCTCTCTCTGGCCTCCTGTACACCCCTTGCAACTATAAAAGGGAGGTCTTGGCCATTGGGGGAGAGGGTGGGCCTCCAAAGACACAAGCATACTAGCTTACTTTGGACACACCCGATCCTCCCAGATTCACAGACTTTGGGAGCTCATCTCCCCTCTCTCGCCCGCTTGTACTCGCCCCCGCACGAGCGGCTTGAGCCCTGATAGTGCAAAACCATCAGACTAGGGGAAGCCGACAGCCCCCGAACCGCATAAATCCTTGTCATTGTCTCTTGAGTTAGGCCCTCAAAGTTCACACTAGCCAAACGACATCGCGGACCGTGGTATTCACCACGACAAACCCGAAGCTCGGGCCCAAGGCGCTGCGGCGAGGCTCTCAAGGGCGGATCCACGATCGCTCCTCCTTGACATCGACGCCTCGCTAGGCCAATCCGGCCTGGTCCGGGTTCGTCCGTGGGTCGCCACACCTCCACCGCCATTCAGCCGCTGGTGGCCTCTAACAACACCTCCGCCATGGAGTCGACCAGCCTCCCGCCGAGCACGGTGAGCGATCGCGAAAGCAAAGTGCGCGTGCCCAAACGCCCAGCCATCGACCCGAACGTGACGCCCCGAGCCGCCGCCGCTTCCAACCCGGCGTGTAGAGTGGGTCACGACATCACATGGCGGTGGTGGTGGTGCGGTCTTGGTCGCGACCCATGCAAGACGATGACCCCAAGACATGTACGTCACGCGGTCGCCGCCGCCGCGGCCGACGACTCCGCCTCTCGGTCCCTTTCACCACACCTGAGCGACTCTAGCCCTCTCCTCCGGGCGCCTATTGGCGCTTGGGAGTTGACAAGACTATATCGATGATTGCTGATAGGACGTTGTTGTCTATCGCTTGGCCATACCCCTACATCCCTGCGGCCTTCCTTTTTCTATCGATGATTGATAGATCCGGTGCCCCGTCCCCGCCTCGCCCTGACGCCTCCACGCTTAATTTTCTCAAAAGAAGATTCTTCCTTTGGCTTTAATTTGAGGTTTGGTTGCCCCAAACGAAAAATAGTTCACCTAAAATACATTAAGAGTAAAATACAACTGGTCCTTAAACTTTTCATGGTGTGTCACCCCGGGTCCATAAACTTTTAAAGTATGTCATCATGGTAGCTAAACTTGATTTGGGTCTCTAATCACCGCATAACGGATCCGATTAAAAACAATGTAACCAATAGTCGAACCGGCTGCATTAAAAACAGAGTTGTGGGTTAAAAAGAACAACCTCCTCAACGGAACTGATGCATGTTAATAAACCGAGCTCCTCACTCCGATCGCCAATTAGAGGATTCATCGCCTAAAAATAAGCCGAACTAAAAACCGATGCTTGTAAAAAAAGTAAAAATACAAATCGGGTTCTAAACTTTTCATCGGGTGTCACCGGTCCATAAACTTTTAAAGTATGTCATCATAGTGTGCCTGATTTGGGTCTCTAATCACCATTAAGGACCCATGACACACGATGGTGAGATGCATGCCTAAGTAGACCAACTGCCGAACTGATGCATGCTAACCAAAGCGCCGTTAGGAAACTGAATCTGCGGCACCCGCGAGTAAACTGAATCGCCCGCCGAGAGAACGGCCTATTTGGCCGCTATAATGACGTCACCAAAAAGGCCATGGGTCCTTAATGGCCGATTAGAGACCCAAATCAAGTTTAGACACTATGATGACATACTTTAAGAGTTTATGGACCGGGTGACACTCTATGAAAAGTTTAAGAACCGGATTTGTATTTTACTCATACATTAATTACGCATGATTGCATGAATATTGGATGCAAATGTTTAAAAAAAATATTTATTTTTATATGATATAAGCAAAATTTGCCATGCGTTGCAATATACAACAATTACGGAAATAACTTATTGAGACATGAGATTAGTCTTATGTTCCAATTTATTTTAGAATATTTGAATTTGAATGCACACTTTTATATTTTATACTTAAAAAGGGAAAAAGAAAAAGAAAAAAAGAACCGCACTATATCCTATCTAGGGGCCAGGGGCTCGGCATCGCCGCCGCCAGCCTCACTCGTTCGTCTCCCGACGCCGCCTCGGGTCCACCCTCCCAGCGCCAGCCTCGCCGTTCGTGCCGAGCTCCTCCGGTGCCGGCATCCACGCTGGCCTCCTTGCCTCTCAGCGCGGCTGTCTTCTCACCCGGCCTCACCGCTTCCAGGGCCGGCCATAGGCCGTACCACCACCCCGTCCACCTGGCCTCACCGCTTGTAGGACCTACCACCACCCGGCCGTTGCGGAGCGCCGCTACAGCCTAGTGCGCCTTGCTGCCGCCGTCGTGGCCTTCGCCGACGCCGCCGCCCTGGTGGGCTCCGATCTCGCCGACTTCGTCCAGTCCCGCAGCGTCAAGCAGGCTTCCTTGATTTTTGACTCAGTATGTTTCTATTTGATTCGGTCTACTTGTCCATGTTGGTTTCTGATTTGGTCCATGTGGATTTCCAATTTCTTTCTGTTTCGTGAACGCGGGACTTGACGAAATCTGTGATTAAGGCTGACGCCTGAAATTTTGGCGTTTTATTATTAGGTAGAGATTCAATCAGCTATGCCAGCAATTTATTTGTTGATTGATTCATTTACTCGGCTGTGATCTCCTCCACATTGCAGATACAAGAATGAGCAACATTGTCTAAGCACATTGTCCAGACATCTAAGGCAAAGCAATGCTGCACCTGCACCACCACAGTCCACTTGTCTCTCGGCATGGTGTAATTTGTCCACCGACTAGGTTTGCTTGCTCTTCCATATGCAATAAGGCAAACAACAGAACCACCGCTTTGCAATCAACCAACAATGCAAAGTTGCTCCTTCTGCGGGGGTGGTCTTCTACAAGGCCGCGAATTACCACTGTTGCCACCACTGTTGCCAGTGGCCAGTCAGTACCAGGATACACACCTGATGATGGCGATCAGTGCCTAGAAACAGACAACAAAATCTCTTTTCCTACTGTAAAGGAGGCTGTGATGTAAGACTATATACATTCCACTGTAACTCTATAATAGCCGCTTTGGTTTTACCATGTCCCTTGTTCTTTAGACTGGTAGGCTACAGCTATGTTGCTCTGTATCTTAATGTCTTACATTTCTAATGATGATATAAGTGTGCCTTTTCTAACGCATCAGATGAATAAACAGCAGCCTGAATTCTGTGGGTGTCAGAAGTGAGCTAATTCTTCTAGCTCTACCAGCAGTCTTGGGTCAAGTTATTGATCCAATGGCGCAACTTATGGAGACTGCATACATTGGTAGATTAGGTACCTCCTTTTACTAGCAATATCTTGCTTCTTTTCAAAGTCTGTCAGACTGTAAGTTCATTGCCATAAGCCATCCAATGTACTTAATTCTCAATACTTCTGTTTCATTGAAGTAGATTTTATACCTTATGTAAGATAATATGGTAATGACGCCCAGCTTCGCTACTTCGCGGGTGGCATTATTTCTAAAAAGAAAAAAAGCTGGTAGAAACTTCTGTAACTGCAACATTAGCTACAAGCCCACACTATAGCATGACTGAACTCAAAGAACATTTCTGTTTCTGTCTATATCAAGAAGACTATTTGGAATGCCACAATTGTGCTGTATATTATTCCATTTAATACCTCTTACTATCTATCCTTGTTTTTTATGGAATGGGCATATTATATTAATGCATCAACTCATCACTAGAATACTGCTATAGATCTGCATGATAACTGCACACCTGAAACAACAGATTTTCTGGCCCTAGCGTGGCAGTTACAGATGCATATCACATTATTATGTGGAAATGCACATGAGTTTGTCCTTATTATCTAGAAGATTGTTCATTCTGTAAACTGTCATGCAGAACCTAGGTGTGTTAAAGAATGTCATATGGACTTGTCTGTCCTACTGGAAAGATGTTTTGTACTCTTTTACTTACTGCATAAAAGCATCAGTTACCTCTTTTTTCTTTCTCACCTTTTGCATATTTTCTGAAAGGTGCATTGAATTGGCTTCGGCTGGTATTGGTATATCCATTTTAATATTGTGTCAAAGATCTTCAACATTCCACTGTTGAGCATTGCAACCTCATTTGTGGCAGAGGATATTTCTAGGAGTGCTACCAAGCATCCTAGTTCAGGTAGCTGAATCATTAGATAAATGACATTTTTTTAACCTCACAAATAGTTATGTATCTGTTATGTGCTTGCTTTATAATTCAGGGTTTGCATCTGACTTCCGATATAATTGCAGGCAAATTGGAGCTGGCATCTGTATCATCTGCTCTGATCTTAGCTGCTGGAATTGGTATAATGGAAGCATTAGCATTGTTCCTAGGATCAGGATTGTTTCTTAAACTAATGGGCGTGTCACCTGTATGTTTAAATTATGATCTTATTTTCATGTTTTCACCCATGTTATAGGGAATAACATTTTTCTACTACATTATTGGCAATGATCCTTTAACTGGATAAAAAAATAAGTAATTTTGCACCTGTTGCAGTTAGCTAGATATCTCATACTAGTATTTATACAGGTCTCTCCAATGCATAGACCTGCAAAACTCTTTCTTTCATTGAGAGCTCTCGGAGCACCTGCAAATGTGATTATGTTGGCAGTCCAAGGTATCTTTTCGGGATTCAAGGATACAAAACTCGGTGTTTTATATAGGTAACTACAAAGAAATACTATATATTACAATTACATCACCTTTCCTCTCTTTTTTTCTATGGGGAAATTGGTAAAACCACCTCATATGTCACTCTGATTTTGAGATTTCTCCAAAGGGTGTCGATTGCAAACGCCCAACCCTGCACTTGGCCCCACTGCAGAAACCACCCTACCGTACCCATGCTCAGTCGATTTCACTCATGGTTGACTCAGACACCTTGGCCTGTACTGGCTCCATGCTGACAAAAACAGGTGGAATCAGCTGAACGTAACAAAATGGTGTGTAGAGGCTTTGGCAATTTTCTTCATTTTTACACTGGCACATGAGCACTCATGGCACGCTTTGATGCAAGTAACAGCGTGTTGCCATATAGCTAAGTTCATGGTTCCCATTTGACATTGTTTTACGCTCCTACCTGATATTCCCAGTAGTTCTGTCTATTGTGCTATGGAATATCTTATCATTCTCCTGGTGGTGGGGGCATTGCTATTAGTCTCCCTAAGGAGATTGGCAAAGGCCTTAACTCTCTAATCATTGTTGTTGCATGGGAGATATGGAAACATAGGAACATCATTGCCTTTGAAGGTGGCTAATGAAAGTAGCATGTGGATTGGCTGGGCCCTGGGCTTCCACGAGCTCCCTCTTTAGGTCACTAGACCCCTGATCCTTGAGGGTGGTTGCAGGTGGGCTGGTTGTGGTCGTCCCTTAGCTTGGCACACATTTTGTAGTCTCGTGTGTGCCGGTGTGTTAGTAGGGGCTTCCTTTAGCCTCCCTTTTCTGTATACAGTTTGTACTTCTTTCTTTCTTATAATGCAATGACACAGATATCTCTTTTGTGTTGCTCAAGAAAAAAAAGAATCTTATAATGTTCCATTCTCAGTGTTGTAAATCATGTTATTCCTTTTATACTTTAAATGTGGATGCGGTTTATTTGCAAAGTTCCATTTGAACTTTATTCTTCCACTGTCTGTTGCCAAACCCTGTGTTCTTCCAGTTCATGATTCCTGTTTCATTTTCATACCCTGTAGGTTTGGGCAATCTTTCCGCTGTAGCCCTACTTCCTCTACTGATATATGGCTTTCAACTTGGCATAACTGGTGCTGCAATTTCTACAGTTATGTCCCAGTAAGTTCCTATCAGTGGTAATAAATTTGGATCTCTGACAGGACTTTTGCTAGTTACACTTTGAGTTTGTCTAACAACGGTTCCATTCACGATGCAGATACATTATTACAGTTCTTCTTCTTCGGTCTCTAAGTAAAAGAGCTGTTTTGCTTCCTCCAGGAATAGATCAGTTAGAGTTTGGTGGATATCTAAAATCTGGTGAATGTCTGCTGCAGCCACCCCACTAGTTAATTTTACTCAGTTTTGGGTTTCTGGTGCATTCTATACGAGACTTCTTCATAATGTGTTTTTACCGGCTTTCATAGCATCTTTTGGTATACTCATTGTCCAATTTGTCAGAGTTTGATCTTTCTTGCTTGGATCTTCTGTTTTGTTAATTTAGAAGTTTGAACCATTGATAATTCCATTTTTGCCAGCATGATGCATTTAATTTGGTCCAGCTCGACTCTGAAAAAGTAGGGAAAGGGCACTGAATGTCTGCGTAGGCTTGTAGAAAAAGATCACATTGTCCTTTATGAAGTCCTCATTCTCTAGCCACTTGTATATATCTTCACCATCAGCCAATCAATTAGCTAACATATGGGTGTTGTGTTATTTTAAATTAGTTATCTGTTTTTAGGGGGAATATTTATGGATCTGATTCATGCAACTAGGGGAAAAGAGAACCAGTATTTTCAAACACCATAAAGTTTGCCGTAAGTGGTAAAAATCATGAGTCTAATCTATAGTGTATGGGGGTGCAAAAGGTCTTAGTTTGGCCATGATTTTTTCTTAGGTCGCTAGTTGAGTTTTTTTTTTGGATTTTTTTATCTTATTTTTGGACCTTGCCCTAATGGGCTTGTGTGAGTCTTTTTAGCTCCTCTTTTCTTCATCATAATACAATGGCGCAGCTCTGGGCTTGCTTGAGAAAAAAGTAAGTTGTAATCCATGCCTACAGCATACAGTCCTAAGTCCTTTTGAGATCTCATGTCAACCTTCTGGGCACTAATACACTCATGTTCTGTTTTCCTTATTGTTTGGGGTATCTTTACTTTTATCATCTATGTATGCTTGGGTATCTTTTACTTTTATCATCTATGTATGCTTGGGGTTTGTAGGTGGCATGCTGTTAGGAAGAACTCTTTCAATTCTGTTAACTATGACCATTGGTACATCAATGGCTGCTCGGCAAGGCCCAACAGCAATGGCTGCTCATCAGATTTGTTTGCAAGTATGGCTTTGCTGTATCTTTTGCTTGCAGATGCTTTAGCTGTTTCTGCGCAGGTATGTATGTTCAGTTCTAGAAGTCATCCACCCATTAAAATTGGTTTCCCTAAACTCTGCTGGTCAACTATACTATATGCAGAGCCTGTAAACTTCTAGAACGTATTATTATATACTGAGACTGTTCTAGCTCGATCATCTGATCATGATCTATCAGTTGTTACAGTCCAGCTAAGTTTTCTTCCTCTTTTTTAGGCGCTGATAGCAAGCTCTTATGCAATATTGGACTACAAAAGGGTTCAAAAGATAACAATGTTTGCTTTGCAGGTGAAATGTATTTCACTTTTTTTATTAAAGTAGAATTTATTTATATGAATGCACATTTTTACTAATTTTTGTATGTATTTCTCTTCCAGATAGGAGTATTTAGTGGATTAGCTTTTGGCCATTGATTGTATGCCTCATTTAACAATATAGCTAGACTATTTACCAGTGACCCAGAGGTCCTAATGGTTGTCAAATCTTGTGCATTGGTAAAAATACTCAACATTACCTGTTAATTTCTTTGTCATTTATGCTTTTTTCTATTTCTGTTCTAATGTTAAATTTTGTTTCAGTTTGTCTGTGGCAGTCAACCAATTAATGCTCTGGCCTTCATCTTTTGACGGTCTACATTACGGTGTATCAGATTTTGACTATGTTGCTCAAGCTACTGTATGTTAACTAGTCGTCCAGTCTTTCCATATCCTTTGTTTTTGAATTGGTTATTCATTTCTCGATTGCTCTTTCTATAGATTGTGGTTGGTGTTATGTCTTCACTGTCCTGTTATGGGCTCCATCTGTATTTGGCCTGGCTGGAGTTTGGGCTGGTTTGACTACACTCATGGGGTTGCGTATGGCTGCAGGCATTCTGAGGTGATTTATGTTTATTATTATTCTACCTTGTACCTCACACAATGCATTTGTGATCCTACAATTTATTTTTTTTCTATTCTATTTTATAATAAAATAATCATACTACGCTGTTCTGTAACCATAGGCTTGTTAACAAAATCTCTTCTTTTAGCTTGATGTGGCTTAGCAGTAAAATTGACAATAATAGATGGAAGACTATTACTGCTGCTCATGCAGATTAGATCTTTCACTTGTCATCATGACTTCATTTGTGCAAAATGTTTAATGATCATTAGGAACAGATTTCATCTGTGATCTTGCAGCGATCCTCACTGTTTGTGACACCTCTTAGCTTCAGCTAGATGATAGGAACCGAGGTCCGGTCCAAGTGGAACTAAGGTTGTAGGTGTGAGTGATGGGAGGTCGGGGCTTGAACCGCGACGGGCGACGGCGAGGTGCCGTGGTGGTCGCGAGGAGGAGGAAAGAGTCGGTGGCGGTTAGGGCTGCGCGGTTCTCTGAGGGAAGCCGAGCAATTGATCTGCTCTTGCTTAATCTCAATCATCCGATTACAAGGGTATTTATACCTCTCTCAAAAATAAAAGGAATTAAGTAAATACTTTCTATCTGGACTAATTGGGCCTTTAGCCCCTATAACCATCGGCTAACCTAGCCACTATTGGGCTTCCTCCTTGTATACTGTACGCCGGTCATAACACTAGATAGGTGAAATTTACGCCATGTACTAATCTGCTACTATTTTCGCTTTACTTATAAGTCGCTTTGATTTTTTTGGCTCATTCATTTTGCTATGGATCTAGACATATTATATCTAGATGCATTGTAAAATGGATGTACCAAAAAAGCAAAGCGACTTATAATTTGGATCGAGGGAGTATGTATTAACTGGCACTTAGTAGCATATCTTCATTTCATGAACATGACACTTTGGCTGGTAAAAGGCACATTTTTGGAGCTGCTTATTAAATAAACACCCTGACATCTATGTTTTTTAGTTGATGCAATGCATGCTCTGTTTTGCTCTGATATTAATTAGTGAAAACTCACTGGAAAAAAAAAAACCTCAGGTTGCTATGGAAATCGGGGCCTTGGTCATTTCTGCATGAGGCGCCATAAGCTGAGGTTTATCAATTATCATCAGCCTGTGCAGTCTAGAGTTGTTACCTTATTGCTGGGAATTTACATCACTGCAAATATTATCCGAGTATCGTGGACTCACTGAAGCTGTTTATCCTGGTACTCCTCTGGCTCAGAACAAAATCTGACTCCATTGCAATTTTGAGGGAATAAACCAGTCTGCTAGATGGCATGGTTTGGTGAAGGCGAGATACAACGCATCGTGTGGCCCTTATGAACATTGGTGGTGTGACCTTTTTGCTAGATATCAGCTGCGCAGTTTCTCTAGAAGAAGAGATACAAGGGTCATGCATATATAGCTTTGACATAGGTAGCTCAAGGTGTTGGATGCTGATGTGTTTTGCGCCATTTCATATATTTCTTGTTTTTGTTGCTAGATGGACTAACGATGGACAGTTTGGACACTCTGTTCAGATAGTGATCGAGGTGCCTCCGAATGGTACTCTATGTAAATTCTTTTAGAACCTTTTTTGTTGATTATTAGGTACATGTTGCATATTTCACGCACGCATACCCTGTTGCACGTGCGAATGTGGTTGTTCATGTGTAACATGTACAATGGTGCCATAGCTATCCGTCGGGCTCAAACCAGCGCATTACGGGCTTTCAGACTTGTACGCCAGCACCGCATCCAAAACTAGTGTTCGCCGCGGACGCTCATATTTTAAAGCCGATTGAAATGGGACAGCGCAACGCCAACTCGGGGCTTAATCGAAAGTGAACCCGTAGCGACCGCATCTCCCTACGCCTAGTTCTCATATAGATCTTTGTACATGTTGTCTATTGCCATCTCAATTTACATGAAAAAGTGTATGAGATGGTTTATAGGACAACGTGAAATGTACTTGCCTCGACTCCTAAGGCCGCTTTGAATCAACTAACCAAATTTTAGTTGGCTAAATTATTTCAACATAATTAAACTTGGGTATGACATAGGTAGCTCAAGGTGTTGATGCTGATGTGTTTTGCGTCATTTCATATATTTTTGTTTTTGTTGCTAGATGGACGAACGATGGACAGTTTGGACACTCTGTTCGCAGACAAATGATCGAGGTGCCTCTCAATGGTACTCTATGTAAATTCTTTTTAGAACCTTTTTGTTGATTATTAGGTACATGTTGCATATTTCACACGACGCATACCCTTGTTGCACGCGCATAATGTGGTTGTTCATGTGTGTAACATGTACAATAGTGCCATAGCTATCCGTCGGGCTCAAGAAGCGCACACCGGCTTTCATTTTGTACGCCAAACCGCATCCAAAACTAGTGTTCGCCACGGACGCCATATTTTAAAGCCGATTGAAATGGGACGTACCGCAACGCCAACTCGGGCTTAATCGAAAGTGAACCCGTAAGGACCGATCTCCTACATCTAGTTCTCATATAGATCTTTGTACATGTTGTCTATTAAGCCATCTCAATTTACATGAAAAAAGTGTATGAGATGGTCTATAAGACAACATAAATGTACTTTGCCTCGACTCCTAAAGCCGTTTGAATCAACTAACCAAATTTTAGTTGGCTAAATTATTTCAACATAATTAAACTTGGGTATGACATAGGTAGCTCAAGGTGTTGGATGCTGATGTGTTTGCGCTCATTTCATATATTTCTTGTTTTTGTTGCTAGATGGATCTAACGATGGACAGTTTGGACACTCGCTCGTGATAGTGATCGAGGTGCCTCCGAATGGTACTCTATGTAAATTCTTTTTAGAACCTTTTTGTTGATTATTAGGTACATGTTGCATATTTCACGTGACGCATTAACTTGTTGCACGCGGCGAATGTGGTTGTTCATGTGTGTAACATGTACAATGGTGCCATAGCTATCCGTCGGGCTCAGAAGCGCACACGGGCTGCCATTTTTGTACGCCGTACCGCATCCAAAACTAGTGTTCGCCACGGACGCTCATATTTTAAAGCCGATTGAAATGGGACAAATACCGCAACGCCAACTCGGGCTTAATCGAAAGTGAACCCGTAAGGACCGCATCTCCTACGCCTAGTTCTCATATAGATTTGTACATGTTTGTCTATAAGCCATCTCAATTTACATGAAAAAAAAGTGTATGAGATGGTTTATAAGACAACATAAATGTATTTTGCCCCGACTCCTAAGGCGGTTTGAATCAACTAACCAAATTTTAGTTGGCTAAATTATTTCAACATAATTAAACTTGGGTATGACATAGGTAGCTCAAGGTGTTGGATGCTGATGTGTTTGCGCCATTTCATATATTTCTTGTTTTTGTTGCTAGATGGACTAACGATGGACAGTTTTGGACACTGTTCGATAGTGATCGAGGTGCCTCCGAATGGTACTCTATGTAAATTCTTTTAGAACCTTTTTGTTGATTATTAGGTACATGTTGCATATTTCACGTGACGCATTACACTTGTTGCACGCGGCGAATGTGGTTGTTCATGTGTGTAACATGTACAATGGTGCCATAGCTATCCGTCGGGCTCAAGAAGCAGACACGGGCCGTGATTTGTACGCCCGGTACCGCATCCAAAACTAGTGTTCGCCACGGACGCCATATTTTTAAAGCCGATTGAAATGGGACAAAATGCAAACGCCAACTCGGGCTTAATCGAGTGAACCTCGTAAGGACCGCATCTCCTACGCCTAGTTCTCATATAGATTTGTACATGTTGTCTATTAAGCCATCTCAATTTACATGAAAAAGTGTATGAGATGGTCTATAAGACAACATAAATGTACTTGCCTCGACTCCTAAAGCCGGTTTGAATCAACTAACCAAATTTTAGTTGGCTAAATTATTTCAACATAATTAAACTTGGGTATGACATAGGTAGCTCAAGGTGTTGGATGCTGATGTGTTTTGCGTCATTTCATATATTTCTTGTTTTTTGTTGCTAGATGGACTAAAGATGGACAGTTTGGACACTCGCTCGTGATAGTGATCGAGGTGCCTCCGAATGGTACTCTATGTAAATTCTTTTTAGAACCTTTTTTGTTGATTATTAGGTACATGTTGCATATTTCACGCGACATACACTTGTTGCACGCGTCGCGAATGTGGTTGTTCATGTGTGTAACATGTACAATGGTGCCATAGCTATCCGCCGGGCTCGCCAAGCGACACGGGCTTTTCGCACTTGCACGCCACCGCATCCAAAACTAGTGTTCGCCGCGGACGCTCATATTTTAAAGCCGATTGAAATGGGACGGTACCGCAACGCCAACTCGGGCTTAATCGAAAGTGAACCTCGTAAGGACCGCATCTCCCACGCCTAGTTCTCATATAGATCTTTGTACATGTTATCTATTGCCCATCTCAATTTACATTAAAAAAGTGTATGAGATGGTCTATAAGACAACATAAATGTATTTTGCCTCGACTCCTAAAGGCCGCTTTGAATCAACTAACCAAATTTTAGTTGGCTAAATTATTTCAACATAATTAAACTTGGGTAAAATTTAGTTGACTCTCTTAACTGGAGGATCACCCAGCAAAAAATTTAGCGAGCTTAATTTTTAGTTGGGTGGATCACATCACACGTAGCCTGGCAATGCGTCTGAGTGGTGGCTTCCATTCCATCCCTGGAAATTATCAGGCACACAAGTGCTCTGAGACGTACGTCCTGGGGATCCGAATTGATGACCGGCACTGGGACACAGCAATGACAGCGTCCGAATGGGTGTCGTCGTCTAGAAGCCCGTCCGTCCGTCCGGCGTCCGATACCAACTCCAACAACTCGTCTCCGTTTCCCACCACCACCCCAGCAACGGACGGAGCTGCAGCCGCAGCCGCAGCCGCGTCCGAATCCAAAGCGGGTTAATCCTCTTGCTTGCCGTGCCCGTGGCCCCCAACTCCATTACAAAAATCAGACGCCTCTCGCCTCGCGTCCTGCCTGCCTTGGTTGGTTCTTCTTCCCCGCGATCTCTTCACCCCTAGTCACACACGCCTCGACGGGACCCGGCCGGGCGCGGCGGCCGCGGAGCTAACAGACATGGAGATCGAGTACCACGAGGTGAGACTGAGAGAAGTCGACTGCCCCGCCCGCGCATTGCGGTCGGCGGCTGCTTCTTGGTTGATTTCTTCTCTTTTTTTTGTTCGCCGGGCCTTCGTTTCGTCGTTGCTGATCTCGATCTGTTTGGTTCGCTGCTTCTTCTTCTTGTTTGGTCGCGGAACGCCATGGATGGGACGACGGTCGGCCTAGCAGGAGTACGTGCGGAACGCGAGAGGCGTGCAGCTCTTCACCTGCGGCTGGCTTCCCGTTGCCACATCGCCCAAGGCGCTCGTCTTCCTCTGCCACGGTAACGAATAATTATACGTCACACGCCATTGCTGCAGCAACTGCACGCGTGCGTTGATGAGCTTTTAGCTGTTTCTTGCTTCATTCAGTTACTACTACTACCTGTTATCTGTGCACTAGAATACAGACACAAAGCATATGTCGTCAGTAACAGCTATAGCTCTTTCAGATATTATTACCCATTCTTACCTCATTGTGTGTTTTGGTGTTTCTCGCCGCAGGCTACGGCATGGAATGCAGTGGCTTCATGAGAGGTACGTTACATCTACTCCATCGTTGCTTCATCTACTTTGGGAGTTGTTGCATGTTTCTCACTTTTGCTTTGCTTCCTTCCTTTGCGATGGTTTTTCTCGCTTTTTTTTTAGGCAAAAAAAATGACAGAAAGATCAGAATATGTATATATACTTGTCTCTCTGAAAAGTTCACGTTCCTCCCACCATCTCAAATTACAAGTAATTGCAAGAATGTTGAGAATCTCCGATCCCTCCGCCTCGAATTATAAGTCATTCTAACACTTGTCATACTCGTTCCCACGGTTCCATATATCCACCCTCATCTATTATCGATGAAATAGAAATCACCATATGTGATTCTCATAAAAGTATCCGTACATGCGTCGCCTAGCATTCAATTCTCTACCTTTCTAGGCAATTGATGAGCGTAGTACTAGTAGATATTTCAGCGCTCTATATATAGGGGGTAGATGGGTGTCTGAGAAAGACCGTAACCATGGTAAATAGGAGTATATCTTGGCCTCTGGTTGCGGCGCGTCATTCAGTAAAAGCAGTTAGAGTTAGTATCAGCTGAAGAAATACTATCAAGGACAACATACAGTAGTTTGTTAGTATGTACAGTACAATCTTCTAAACATAAATTGTACTGTACGTGCTTTTATACATATCCTATGTACGTGTTTAGATTATAGTAGCATACGATTGCTGCCGCTTAGCTAGTGGTCGCCTGGGTTCAAACAGTTGACAGAAACAGCCGCTCTTCTGTTAGCTGTACTTTCAGACTGCAAGCGTGCACTATATACGTAGCTCGATCAAATGCAGCATCTTAATTACTTTAGCGCTAACAGGCGTATATATAGTAATTTAATGCGTCACGGATGTTGATATTCCGTTAAGCTGGAGAAGTATACATCATCGTGCAAGTATCTGCCTGCACGGCGAGGAGTATGCATCGTGCAAGTACCCCTGCTACCTGAAAGGGAAGACATGAACAGTTACCCCTGCCTCTGCCTCATCTCCTCCGCATTCAAACGCCGTCCCGGGTAGGTCGTCTCGATTCAAGGCACCTACCCATTAACAGTGAGACGGGTGACTCATGTCTAGACAATGCCTTCCACGTGCTCGTGTTCTGGCTAGGATCCCAACGGACATGCGTCGTTGCCTAGCTACCTGTTCACCTTGTCAAACTCCATAATGAATGGATAATTCACAGTTGGCCAAGTAACTGACTGCAAATAATTATGCACTCACTAGCTTGTACGTTTGCCATATATATATACATACACGTCCTGAATCCTGATGGATATCTGATGCTGCTTGCTTCTCGCCGGAGCTTTCTATGCTGATGTTGTTGTTGTTGATGAGCCACCAAGGTACCAAACCTACATGCACCACCACTAACTTAATTAGCTAGGGCAGTACGTCAGTCCCGGCACTGTCAACATCTGGACCCAAACCAATACCACTTAATTTCTTTTAATTTCTCGCCGCCGATCGATCGCCGTGATTGGAACACGACTACCGTACCGATTCTGGCCACCGTGTGTCGCCGACGAGATCTAGGGAGCGCTTTGGACGGGTGACCTGCCCCCAACCAACCACCACCGCCCGGCCGGGCTGCCATCACCCACGCAAGCGCCTGCTGTTTCATGTGTGTATACGTGCTTGCATTGGCGGCGACTATCGTCATTTCATTATGATAGTAGCCGTATCTATGGTGGAACTGGCACCAGTAAGCGAAATGATTTTGCGAGCACTTGCAAAATCTTTTCCGTGGCGGACACTTTTTTGCCGTCACGAGGAAAATACCCGCCCACGTCCAGCTTTTTTATTGGCGGGCGTGATTTTGCCTGTCGCGAGAAAGATTTTTTGCGTGGCGGGCACCTTAACACGCCCGCCACGCAAAAAAATCTTTCCGTGGCGGGCACCTTTAAACGCCCGCCACGCGTATAGCGAGGCCCAAATCCATTTTCTAACGGGCCTTATATAATGCGGACTTAGGGTTTTCAACACGTCGGTTCGATCTTCTCTCGCACACCGGCGGGTGGATCCTTTCTCGCACCCAACTCTCCCGTCCCGACACACGAAGCCTCGCCCCTTCTCTCGCACCTTCCTCGCCCGGCCCTTCTTCCTCCTCGCCAACTCTCCCACTCTCGCACCTTCTCTCGCCGCCCGACACGAAGCCTCCCCCGACCCCTTCCTCTCTTCCGGGCGCGGCGGCCTACGAATCAGCGAGGCGTGGATCCCGGTAGAATCCGCCCTGAGGCTTCGGCGGTGGATCCAGCGGCGGTTGCTCCTTCCCGGCGTGGGCGCTCCCCGAGCGCCGTGGCCGAATCGAAGATCCTCCTCCACCGGTCCGGCCATGCGTGACGCGGCTCCTTCCTCGGCGGCGGTGGTCGCCGGCGGCGCCTCCTTGCGCGCATCTCGGCGGCGGTCGAGTCCTCCTCCACGGGGATCCGCCCATGCGGCGCGGCAGCCTTCCCTCGGCCGGTGCTCCTTCCCTCGGCGGATCTAGATCAAGGCGGCGGCGGGGAGGGCGGTGGATCCGGCCTCCGCAGCGGCGCGTCCACCACGGCGGCGGATCTCGGGCGGCGTCCACGGCGGGCCTCGGGTCCGGATCCACGGCGGCGGCCATGCGGCGGCTTTGAATCTGCGGCGGCGCGCCCTCCCACTCCGGCGGCAAATCCGGCGGGGGCGGCTCGATCCGGCCATGGCGGCGGCAACCTGGATGGGCTCGGCGGGCCCGTGGACGGAAGCTCGGCGGGCCCGCCACGGTTAACCCATGTTAACCGTGGCGGTCGCCCGGCCACGCGGAATCCAACTATTTCTGTGACCTTTCATTGGAGGCGGGCCCTTATGCCCGCCACTTAAAACAAAAATCAACCGCCACGCAAAAGCATTTATGTACCAGTGTGGGGTGGATGCTGGTCACTGGTCACTACTCACTAGCCATCGCTCATCAGTACTTGTATTGCAAATCACAAATATACTACGCACTACTATCATCTTTCAGTAAGTAACTAATATATGGGGGTAGGTGTTCAGTAACGTACAACTAACTGAAAATTAAACCATGCAAAAACACCCAAACATCAAAGATTCTCTAAACTAAACAAGTGTGCTTGACTTTTGTCTGCTAGTATTTCTGGATTGTTCGTAGATCATTTCTCCTCTTTTTATGTTTTGATTTGAGGTGATTGAAGCACATGTATCATTGCTCTTTAATTTAATCCTCACCGTAACAACCTCATTTTCTTGATGGATTTGGGTGATACATATGCAACTCAGTAGGACGGCCACATTTTATTACTTGGTAACATCGAAGTTCTTCTGGTTTCAATTAATATAATAGATGTACGAAAGGTTAGGTATTTAGACTGTTGAAGAACGATAATAACTTCTAGAAGCTCATCATCAGAGTATAGACTATAGAGCGGTGGGCAGCACCACCGGCGCCGTGCAGATCGGCTTGATGGCGCCGATCGATCGAGCCTTAACTGCGTGGAGGTTGCAATGATGATAGATGCACAGCAATGGCGGGAAGGGCCGAAGCCAAACATGCATGTGGAGTACTTGTAAGGTGGACAGGCCTCATTTATAGTGGATTCAAGGCGTTGTCAAGAATTCAGGCCGCCTCCACCTTCTTCCCTATTGCTATGTCCTTTAATTCAAGGCTCCTCCCGACTCCCCTTGGCATTGCAATTTTCTGGGATTGGCAATGTTTTGTAGCAAATGCTTGGTGTAATAGATTTATTTAACATATGTGAGATGGAGAACAGAACTCACCCCGCCATAGTGTTTGCTCATTTGGTTTGTTTTATTTTAGCCAGTTGAGTGGAAATCATACCGACAAACTAACAATGTCTATATGTGTGAAGTAAACGGTTTATATCATTATAGATCACAAAATTTAACCTGCATAATGATGTGTATTCACTCACTGATTCGTCTGTCTCAATAATACGAATGCGTCGACGACCGTTGGTTGAATGCAGAATGCGGCGTGCGGCTGGCGGCGGCCGGGTACGGCGTGTTCGGGATGGACTACGAGGGGCACGGCAAGTCCATGGGCGCCCGGTGCTACATCCGCAGCTTCCGCCGCCTCGTCGACGACTGTAGCCATTTCTTCAAGTCCATCTGCGGTGGGTGAGGCTGCATTGTTCATCACCTTCTCCATCTTCAGTTCCTATTTCCTGATCAGATGATATCTCTGAACAAGTTCCTAAGTTCCTATGCCTTGGTGCAGAGCTTGAGGAGTACCGGTGCAAGAGCCGGTTCCTGTACGGCGAGTCCATGGGCGGCGCGGTGGCGCTGCTGCTGCACAAGAAGGACCCTGCCTTCTGGGATGGCGCCGTCCTCGTCGCGCCGATGTGCAAGGTCAGTCAGTTCTCGTCTGAATCTTATGGTTTGTCTGAATGATCAGTTGCATGCTTATGCTTGCCTGAGCTGAAAACTGAACCAAATTTGTTCGTTTTCAGATATCAGAGAAGGTGAAGCCGCACCCTGTGGTGATCACGCTCCTGACGCAGGTGGAGAACGTGATCCCCAAGTGGAAGATCGTGCCCACTAAACAGGACGTCATCGACGCTGCCTTCAAGGACCCCGTCAAGCGCGAAAAGGTCAGGCATCGTTTACAAACGTTTTGCTAATATGGTACTGTATTGTCTGACTGAAACAAACGCTCTGATGCTCCTGCCATGCCAAGCAGATCAGGAGAAACAGGCTCATCTACCAGGACAAGCCGCGGCTCAAGACCGCGCTGGAGATGCTCAGGACCAGCATGTACATAGAAGACAGCTTGTCACAGGTATCACCAGGCTTACTTGAGCACGTTTCTTTCAGTCCCAAAGTGCTGCAGCTCAAGTCTGGTTCTGAACCTTATCTGAATGTTTTTGGGCAGGTGAAGCTGCCGTTCTTCGTGCTGCACGGCGAGGCCGACACGGTGACGGACCCGGAGGTGAGCCGCGCCCTGTACGAGCGCGCGGCCAGCGCCGACAAGACCATCAGGCTCTACCCGGGGATGTGGCACGGCCTCACCGCTGGGGAGACCGACGAGAACGTGGAGGCCGTCTTCTCCGACATCGTCTCCTGGCTCAACCACCGCAGCCGGAGCTGGACCATGGAGGACCGCCTCAGGAAGCTGGTGCCAGCGCCGGCCAAGTTCGTCGATCGTGACGACGCCGTCAACGGCAAAGCACAGACACAAGGACGTCCTCGGCGGCGGCGTCCGGGCCTCCTCTGTGGGCTTGCCGGACGGACGCATCACCATGCAGAAATGTGAATACAGGTCCCGGTCCTGGATCAGATGGGCATCTGCTTCACTTCAACAATGGCAAATAAGGAAGTGAGGATGTGCAAATTTGTAATATATAGGTCTTTTGCTCGTCAAAGTTATGTATGACCAATCATTCCCTTCCCTCCATTGCTGTGAATATTTTGCTCGATCTTGTGTTCCATTGCAGATTGAAACTCATGCTCAAATATATGTAAGCTTATAACGCTATGACCTTGAGATGTTATTAGCATTCTGGATTATCCGTTAACAATGCCATTACAAAAAGTACGTTGTTACATAGTAGAGCATTACATCCGAATTAGGAAAGAACAGCAGTACAGAAGTGACAGGATATTTTCGTACTTGGTAATAACAAACATTTATATAATTCCTAAATATATGAACTACGTATGCAGCCATGACCTTTTGTCCGTATTGTATAGAGCAACCAAAGAGCATGCCACCAAAACTGTCCACATCTTATGCTCCCGGCCGCTTTTGTATCAAGTGATCATACAAACGTGTCACTTCAACAAGTTGAGGACTAAGGAAGCTGAAGCTCATCAGTGGATTCTTCCTGGTCCCCGAAGATACGTTTGCGGAAGTCGGTGACCATGCGGGGAAGACCCTCACGAAGGGGAACCTTGGGCTCCCAGCCAAGGAGCTCTTTTGCGCGGCTGATGTCAGGCTTGCGCTTGTGCGGATCATCTGCAGTGTTTGGACGGAACTCAATGCGTGCCTCTGGGTCGATGGTGTCCTGAACTACCTTAGCCAGCTCCAGCATGGTGAATTCTCCAGGATTACCGAGGTTGAAAGGTCCGATGTGGTCCCCTTCCATGAGTTTCATCAGCCCTTCCACCTGCGGAAGATGTGACACCAGTTTAGTATACCTATAGAATCAACAAAATTGGATAGATAACCGATACTCATCACCACAAGCATGATTTCTGAGTAACTGGATGTCTTAGCGAGAAATGACTGACAAACGGATCTTAGGTGGATCCCATCACTGAGCAATAAAGCATGGGGGTTTATCAACATGTTTGAGACATCGAGTTTTTAGATAGTTTCTCTTGTATGGCCAAGATACTATGCAAATAAGGTTAAGCACTCATATGAGGCAAATTAATATGTCAGGGAATTTGGTATTGGCAGGTTTGTTCCAATGCCCTTTAAGAGTGATAGAGGGACCCACCAAATCCGAGACATATTGAAAGCTCCTAGTCTGCTTCCCATCACCATAAACTGTCAAAGGCTCCTTCCTCAGCGCCTGAAAAACATAATTCATGATGGGCATCTTATTACTTTAAAAAGTGCATATGCATTAAGGTGTCCAAAGAGGAGGCTGCAACTGGTGGCTACCTGAGCAACAAAATTACTGACAACACGGCCATCATCAATGCACATGCGAGGACCATATGTGTTAAAGATCCGGGCAATCCTTACCTAAGTAAAAAAAAAGAAACAAGCTAATATAATTGTTGTACTATAGCCACAAAAGTTAATATGAATGCTATTCATATCAAGTATTTGGATGGCATAAAAACCTCAAGGTTGGCACCACGATGGTAGTCCATGGTTAATGTTTCAGCTGTACGCTTGCCCTCATCA
The DNA here is from genome assembly GCA_015847255.1 of Hyparrhenia diplandra. Lineage (NCBI taxonomy): Eukaryota > Viridiplantae > Streptophyta > Magnoliopsida > Poales > Poaceae > Hyparrhenia > Hyparrhenia diplandra. Next base: position 34,271 of record JADLZK010001785.1, read on the forward strand.
TAGCAGCTCCTGACACCTATCATTATATAACAGAAGTGTTTTCATTAACAAAAAATACAAAAAGGCTCCCATTAGGATATGATAAGACGTTCCAGTCAAGATTAAGTCTTTTTCTTGGTTCTTTTCAGCCTCTTGATTCCTCTCTCATTCTCATTGGTTGCACTAGTTTGGTTAAACTAAGCTGACCTAGTGTGGTTGTATCCTATTCTTCCTTTATTAGGGAGGGATCCACATAGTGGCTGTCCTTCTTGGAACTAATTATACCAACCAAAAGTGTCCACTTGCGCAAGAAAGATCCAAAGCATGTACGCCAACCAAATTACAAATCTACAATCAACAATTCCCAGCATTCTAATTACAGCCAAACATTTCTTTGCCTAACAGTTCATAGTACAGTTATCTATTAATGGCACATTTGAATATCGTGTTTCCTAAGAAAAGAAGCACTTGATAAACGAAAAACACAAATACTGTGTTGACAGTCGGGTGAGCAGAATTAATGCCAGCAATGAGGATATCCCTGTACTTTCCACTAATCTCCTATGACTGACTCAATCGATCTGTTTGATGGAACTGTTGCATTATAGAATTCGCAAAAAAGAATATCATGAAGAAGAGTTGTTACCTATAGGGTTGACATTGCCCCAATAAGTTTCCACCTGAGGGTGCTGGAGGGGATCACCATAGACCTCACTGGTGCTTGTAAGCAAGAACCTTGCACCAATCCTCTTGGCCAATCCAAGCATGTTCAGTGTCCCAACAACATTTGTCTTGTGCCATCTCAAAAGTTAAAGTTCACAATAACATTTCAAAAAGATACTGCAAGCAGCAACATGTCAAACAGCTTTCTTCTTGGACGTTCTGACTATTTCAGGATCTAGTTTGGTAGCTAGGCACTTAGGCTTCACCTATCACCTCCCCTAAGCACACCAGCACTAGTAGATGGAAAAAAAGAAAGACATATGACAGTGAAGTGATAGATACGCAACATTATTATGAAGAAAGGCCACCACCTCGACCAATAGTTTTTGAGGTTACAATCCAAACTTTTCAACAGCTCAACTAGGTCCAAAGTCTGCTTGCAGCTTTGACCTTTACTCCTATTACAAGTTAGGAGAACATGAAGCAATCATGTTCATTAAAACTAGAATTAGCAGGCAACCCAACCCGAGATCACCAGATCCAAGAACCTTTCTTCAGAGCAATCCAACCATAGAATTTTGTATGCAGGAAGGTGACGTTGACTTAAAGTATGAAAGCCATATAAAAAAGGCCACATATTTCCTACGAAACAACATATGAAATTCGTTCAAATACTCTACTTTGACCAACCCTCATTCTAAAATGTATCTTTACCTTCAAAAACAATAATCAAACCCATATAATACATCAGGAACAAACAAAATTAAACCATAAAGAAAAGGTAACACAAAACTAACTTAGCAGTTAGCAATGAATTGAGTCACAGCCAATCAATCATTAAAATAATAACAATAAGACGAAAGTAAATTCATTCAGATTCAGATGAAGCAAGTGAGTGAGGATATGATGGTCTTGATGGGGTTGTACTTGTAGTGCACGGGGCTGGCCGGGCAGGCAAGGTGGTAGATCTGGTCGACCTCGAGCAGTATGGGCTCGACGACGTCGTGGCGGATCACCTCGACCCTGGGGTTCTGGAGATGGTGCGCGACGTTGCCCTTGCGCCCCGTGAAGAAGTTGTCCACCACGATCACGCTGTCGCCGCGCGCCACCAGCCGGTCCACAAGGTGGCTCCCCACGAACCCGGCGCCGCCCGTCACGAGCACCCGCAGCGCGCGCCGACGCAGCCCCAGGGGCACCTTGCCGCCGACGCCGACGGACTCGCGGAAGGACGACGGGAGCCCGGTGACGGCAAGGTGGTTGAATCTGACCGACGCGGCGGGCTCGGACGGCGATGAGGTGGAGGTGGAGGAGAAGGTGAAGAGGGCGGCAGCGAAGAGCATGCCGGCGAGGGCGAACACGGGGCGGTGCTCGGCGGCGGCGTAGCGCGCGGCGCGGGTGAGCCAGGAGAGCGGCTTGAGGGCTTCGGGGAGTACTCCCCACCGTTGGAGGCGGAGCCTGGCGCCGCGCTGCCGCCACGGTAAGTCAGCTCCGACGCCATCTCCGGCGAAGGGCCTGGATGTAAATTTCAGTTGGGGCTTGGACCAGATCGTGAAGTAGTACAGTAGTATGTATGGAGGAGTCGGCACTCGGCAGTGAAGAAAAATGGTTTATATCGTGTGCGATGCGAGGCCTGTTCGTTGAAAATGGTATGAGACGTCGGATTCGTGATGGACGGTGGATGGGTGGATTTGCCGGTGCTGCAAGCCACCTCGTGAGTCGTCAACGTCCACCGGTTTTCAGCTTCACCTGCACGAGTCACGACCTCACCTACAACGAAACAGAGTTGCCAAACAGTTGAAGTTGGATTTCAACTAACCAAACATGGTGTGCGAGAATAACGGAGGTTTCACATTATTTGTGTGAGAATTAAGCGCCCGTAAATTAATATTAGGTTAGAGCAACTTTATTTTAGGATCATGGAATATAGCCTATTTTTCATTAAACTAAGAGAGAGATTACTAAACTACGGAAAAAAAAAAGTAAGCACAGATTACAATCCACATACCCCCACATAGAAGGTGGTGAGTGACCTAGAATAAATTAAGAACAAAAAAGAAAAAAAAAAATAGAGAGCAACTGTCACACCAATTTAGGCCTACCAACCGAGCTTGCAAAGTAAAAACAATACCACAGTGCAATACCCTCTCGTCCCATGGAGTTCGTCGTTTTTGACTTTTAAATTTCGTGTGTTTGACCATCCGTCTTATTCAAAATATTTATGCAAATCATAAAATAAATTAATCAATATTCAAGTATCTTCATTGATAAAATAAGTCGTAACAAAATAAATTATATTTGTGCAAAAAAATTTGAATAAGACAAAACATCGAATAAGATGGCGCGAATTCGAGGATGACAAACTCGGTGGGACGGAGGGAGTAGTTGCCTCGCACAATAGACAAATCTATGGTGGCAAATCATTCACCTAGAGAACACGGACCCAATCCGGTAACAACAAATGCAAAGCATCTACCGAGGTTGGAGCGACTCAATGTACATAGCAAGAGGACTTAATCCACTTCCACTACAAAAACCAGTAAAAAGGAGGATTACGGGGTTATTTGATACTTAGAGCTAATTACGTAGCGAAATTAGCGCTAATCTATCCCAACACGGAGCTTGTTATCATTAATTTTTTAACATAATGTGGCTGCCGGTGTGGAGATCCCATATAACGTGGGATGAAAAAGGATAGGGTTGCTCTATATTTTTCATCGATTGGTGCTTTTTTTTTTTCTTAATTGAGATTGAATTAAATTTATGTTGGAGCTTAATTTTCTCTCTAGAGTTTGTTTGGATCTGTTAGGGCTAATTATTGATGGGATTAAAAATTAGTCCAAATCGGTGAAAATTAGCTAACAGCTAGTTGAAAGTTTAAGCAAAAAAATTAACTAATGTATAGTTCATGGAATAATGGTCATGTATAGCATATTCTCCATTCTAGGCCCTAAAGAAACCATCAAACCACGATAAAATTTATCCCACCACATAAATTTATTCCTTACACTTTAGTTAAAGACCAAAATTTGTCTCAGCGGCCCGAGCATAACCTCCTAGCCACCACAATTCAGGTTGATCAGTGTCTAATGTAACAACATAGCTTTGAGTATACTAGAGAGGGTCTGAACGTCCTTGTACATCTCTTCTGACCCTTTGGGCAGCCGTTAAGATGTGTTGACGCGCAAAGGAATGGAAGTGATTGACACGGGAACTCAACCTTTTACACGACCGAGAAAAAACAAAATTTGACCAGCCAACAAAAATTTTGTCACTAATCTGCTTCAGAACACCTAAAGTTGCTTTCCCGCAGACCAACGGTTTGGGTGGTGCCACCCCTATTAAAAATGCCAAAAATTGCCCGCAGGTCAAAGCCAAAGTGCTCTCCCTCGCAGGCCGCAGCCCAACCGTTCATTGTCATATTGGGCCTGTGGACGAGGTTCAACTGTTCAACCATAAACCATTGCACGCACAAAGATTGAAGTTTTAAGATAAATCAAGCTTCAAATGCTAATGTTTCTGCTTAATGTATGTACGTTTTGCAGTTTGTTTTCACCATGTATTCCTTAACATTTTTTCTGCAAAATAATTTCTCATATGTTTGAAGGAAAAAAATAACACGTGGACCCTGCATATGTCATGCTCACAGCTCTGACATTGTGGCATGATTACCATCCAAACACACTTTTACCAGTCGGCTCTATCTTAAGCCAAACATCATTTTCTAGGACTAATATTAGTTTTAGTACAGTCCATACTCTACAACTACAAATCCTTGCATTTGTCAATCACAACTCACAACTAATATTACCCTCTAGTCTCAATAACTTTGTTACAATATGAACTCTATCTTGCAGGTAACCAATTTTGGTTTTGGGTAATTAGTCGTCATAATTACTGAGTCAGTGCCAGCAGCACAATAGCCATCATAATGAGTTAATTTCTAAATCCGATTTTGAACTCTCGATCGGATCGCTTTATCGTACAAAAAAATCTGGCAGCCTTTGCTCTCTACGGTGGAAATGAAATGTGGTTATTTGCAGCTATAAAATGTGGCGGCAACCATGTGATCATGGTGATATAGTTTTTTTTCGTAGGGTGTGTTTAGATCCCAAAAATTGGCACCGCTCGAACTGAAAAGTATTGTATCATTTTTCGTTTGTTTGTGGTAAAAATTATCCTACCATGAGGTAACTAGGCTCAAAAGATTCGTCCATAAAAAACGCCTAAACTATGCAATTAGAGAGTGAATCTAATCACCTTTCTAAGTTAACAAAGAACAATACAAGTTGGACTTAATTGTCTTCAATCATCAAATATAAAAGCATCACAAGCAACTTGTTCACCCAATTACTTCAAGTTTGAGTCATTTGCTGCAGTGGGGAGCAACACATATTAGGAGCCCCCGTGTCGCCCACCCCGCATATAGCGACTCGGGCGGCGGCAAACCCTAGGTGCCGCCGCCGCCTCACTTCACCACCCCTTCCCCTCGCTGCCGCCGAGGGCGTCGCCAAGAGGCCCGCGCGGCCCCGAGGATGGCCGCGGCAGGATCTCGGCCATGGGGTCGCGGCGCTAATGGGTTAATTTCTAAACCCGCGGCTCCACCTCGCTCCTCCTGTTCTTTCTCTCCTTCACCGCCTCCTTCCTCACGGTGGCATGAAATGTGATTATTTGCCGTAAAAGGTGGCGGCAACCTTTGCCCACGACGTGGTCTTGGCTTGGCCTTGCAAAATGTTCGCCGACGACGCCGTCGTGCCATTCGCTCCTCGATGCCACTACTATCAGATTGAACTTGCATGGTGTTTGGAAATCATTTTCCGTGGCGGTTTTTGAGAAACCGCCACGTAAAATAGAGGCCAACCAAGGCAGTCTAGACATCGAAAAACCGCCACGATTAATCCATTAATGCATGTGGCGGTTTTTGTAAAATAACCGCCACGGTTAATAGACATTAACCGTGGCGATCATTTTAAAAACCGCTATGGTTAATAAAAAATAACCGCCATGGAAAATCAAGGCCCGATCTAATCACCCATTCTAACCCGAACAACAATCCAAGTAGGTCATATATATATTATATAAAGTCTCAAAACCTAAGTCCTCCCCATTCTCCCCGGTGTGCCCCCTCCCCATCTCATTCCTTCGAGGAGCGCCGCCCCCTCCCATTCCCGCCTCTTCCGTTGCGCCCCTCCCCTTCCTACCTCCACTCAACGCCGGCCCTTCCCCTTCCTACCTCCTCTTCCGCCGCCCCATCCACTTCCCCGCACAAGGCATCGGCGGCGGCGGCATCCGGCACAGGGCGGCGGCGGATCTCTCGGCCATGGGACGTAAGACCCCGAGGCGCGGCGGGCGCACGCATCCCCAAGCGGCGGCGGGCGGCGGCTCCCCGGGCGCGACACTCTTCGGATCTCAGCCACGCCCCCGGCGGCACCATGCGGCGGCGGGACGGGACTAGGCCCCCGTGGGGCGGATCCCGGCCCCGGCGGCGTCCTCGAAACCCTAGCGGCGGTCATGGATCCCATCGGCCCGATCTGGTCGCCATTAGGGTTAGGTCTGGGTTTCTCTTTTTCCTTTTCTTTTTTTTTTTTTTTCAGATTAAGCGTGGCGGTTGGTTAATATTTACCATGGCGGTTATTGGCCATCAAAAGACCGCCCACAGTTAATCCGTCGATTAACCGTGACCCTAGCTGCGTGGCGGTTGTAAAAACCGTCACGGAAAATAAATAAAAAAAACCGCAACGGAAGTTCAGATTAGTAGTAGTGTGCCGCCGCCGCGGCGGCTGCTGCTCATGGCAGGACGCCTTGGCTTGGCTGCTGGCCATGCCCTGCACCAGCTCATGGCAGGACATACCCAGTTGAATAATTGGGCACACAAGATCCAAGGTCGAGATAATTGCTATTATATGACTCCAAACAATTGGCTTCGCAAAAAAATAGCATTTTTAACGTTGGTTTCGTAAAAGTATGACTTCAAACCTTTTTACTTCGGAATACATATGATTTTGAGTGTTTTAATTCATTTGGCATCTAAATACATGTTTTTTTTCCGGCTGGCTGTATCGTGCATGCCTGTGCCGGTCCGTGGGCGCCTCCTTGCTGCCCGTACGTGGTCTTGGCTTGGCCATGCAAAATGTTCGTCGACGACGCCGTCGTGCCATGTGCCATGGCTGCTCCTCGATGCCGCCGCCGCGGCTCCTGCTCATGGCAGGACGCCTTGGCTTGGCTGCTGGCCGTGCCCTGCACCAGCCACCTTGGCCATGCCTTGGCTGGTCTGCTCCCTTGCCGGGCTGGCCGCCATGTACAGGTAAGAATAAATTGATGCATACAAAATTACAAGTAATATATAACAGCAAGAATCAGCATAAACGAGTTGATTTCATAAGCCAAGTCTGTATCACAATTAAACAAGTTCATCTCAGAACGACGTCTTCGCAAGGATTTGCCTCTTCGATGTACATCACTCCAAAGGCCTGGGCTAGGGCACTGCCCTCGACGTCCATTGCCTCTTCGATGTACAACACTCCAACAATGTCTTCGCGACGACAATTATTAGTTTATTTATTTTATAATAATACTAATAATTACTACCGTTGAACCTGTTGATCTTGAAGTGGCCGAGTTCCACGCCGGCCTCCGCTGCAGTCCTGGCCTCGCCGTCGATGGCCATCTCAGCCAGGATCCTCCCGACCGCCGGGCCCATCTTGAAGCCGTGGCCAGAGAACCCAGCTCCGATCACCACGTCCTCCCCGAACTCCCCACCCAGCCAGTCGATGACGAAGTCCTTGTCTGGCGTCATGGAGCATATGCAAGACTGCCGGACGACCGGTCCGCCGGCGGAGTCAACGTGGTCCGGCATGAACTCCTGGATCCACTTAACCACCCGGTCGGTGATCTCTCTGTCGCCGGCGGCCCAGTCGCGGTTGTCCGGGTCGCACGGCGGCCCGCCGTCGCAGCAGATTTTGATGAGGCCCGGGAGCTCAAGCGACGGCAAGCCGTAGACGGGCGCGTCGCCGTAGCTGGAGAACGTCGGGAAGCCAGCCTTGGCCGTGAGGCCGCGCTCGCGGCCGGGCTTGATGCGCCAGTAGAGGCTCAGCGTGTGCAGCGGCTGGATGGGCAGCTCGACACCGGCGACGGACCTGAGAAGCTTGCTCGTCCATGCGCCCACCGTCACGACGCACTTGGCGCCACGGAACTCCTCGCCGGCGCTCGTCGTCACCACGACGCCTCCCTCCGTCCCCGGCGCCTTGCTGATGTCCACGACCTCGGTGTTGTCCCTGATCACGGCGCCCATCTTGACGGCGAGCGCCTGGAACATGGCCACAGCCTTGGTCGCGTTGAGCACGCCGCCGCCGCGCTCGCTCACCGCGGCGAGCCACCCGCTGCGGTGCCCGGAACGCGCCACCCCACGTCTGGCTTGCGTCCACCTCCTCCGCGCCGGCGCTCTCGACGGCGGCGAGGAGCGCGGAGCTGCCGCGCGGGCCCATGGCGAAGTGCGGGGCAGGGGTGAGCACGCGGTACCCGGACTCCGCCTCCGCGTCCGCCCACAGGCGGCGCGCGAGGCGCACCATGGGTGGGTACTGCGCCTTCACGTAGGCGTCGCGGATGATGCGGGAGTCGCCGTGCGAGGAGCCGAGCTGGTGGAGCAGGTCGAAGCGCTCCAGGAGCAGGGTGTGCGCTCCGCGGGACGCCGCCGCGTGCGCGGCGCAGCTTCCCATGATGCCCGCGCCCACCACGATGACATCATAGTCTAGGCGGAGGAGGCCCGCGGCGGCGGCGGCATTATGAGCCTCTGCGGGGGCAGCGGCAGCCATGACCACGAGGTGGACGACACTCGAGTACTCGACACTGCGCTTACGTACTACTGTGCATTTATACCACTGTGCATTTATATATATAATAAATAATATAATAGAGTATCCTATGAGTTCAAGGCAGTGATGAAAACAGATTCTTGCAGAGCCAGAAGTTTGATTTTGTTCAAGTTCCATAACAAGAGTGAAAAGTGGAAACGGAAAATTTGATCGACCAGTGTACTAGCTAGACAGTGTAAATCTGGTGTAGTGGATTACTTATTATAATTTCACGGCAAATTTAGAGCTGTTCACTAGAATTATTATCATAAGGAGTTGTACATGTAATATTTGTTACGACGTACACTACATAAAAAAAACCATGGTCCAATCATTCAAAGAAAAATTCCCCTAGTCCAGCCATGTAAAAAAAAAAGTTAAATGCACCATAGCTCCATAAACTTGTAGCACTGTTCCATTTGGGTCCATAATCTTAAAACCACATTTTTTTTGTTCACTTATCTTCATTTTTCAAATATTTGGGTTCCAAGGCTCCACTTCAGCAGATGTGGCATGTCCAACTGGTTGAAAAATAAAGATAAATGACAAAAAAAAATGTGTTTTTAAGATTATGCATCCAAATGGGGACGATGCTACAAGTTTTTATGGACCTGTGGTGCATTTAACGAAAAAAAGGCATGGTCTGCCACTTATTGCCGGTAGTTGCGTGGATTCATGGCGTCTTCAAACTGCAATTACTACAATATACCAGCAACGAACTAGAGCGAAACTGTGGCTGGCCCGGAGCAACGGTGCGCCGCTCAGAATTCACATGGCCAAGAACATGCATGGTAAAACCGTAAAAGGCGCATCAGATCGATCAGGGTGTTGTGTTTCTGACAAGAGTGAAGTCCTCACCACCAATCGTTACAGGACGTTAGCAAGCTCCACCTGACAAGGTAGATTAGCAACTTTTAATATAGTTCATCTCAAAAAAAACTAACCATTGTTACCAGTTTTTCTTTCAAAGAGTGAGGCTGTTTTGCTGGGGAGATCAACCATATAACAAACACAGGTTTCTTGTCTGTTTCTTGGAATTTTGCTTGTCTAGTAGATATCAGATGAGAAAATGGCCATTAGGGAATGCTTTGCTGATAAGCGTTGCCGTTCCAGGCAAAAGGAAGGAAGGAGAAGGATGATCAGATTCCGCTTTTCTTGAGCGAAAGAGATTGATCGCTACTGATCCTAAGTCCTGTTATTTCTCAATTGCAAACGAACGCTACTGATGAAACAAGGCTGGCTAGCTGTTTGGAAAGTTCCCTCAAAAAAAAAGCTGTTTGGAAAGTTCCGTTAGATGAATCGCCACTCAAACTGCTTATTTGGCCGTGTGCCGAGTGGGCGATTGGCGACCATTGCAGCACTCCAAAACATCGCATCTCTGAAACCGAAAGTGATGTGCACGCACGCAAGAGTAGTTGTAGTCATCATCATGTTGACGATTGTGAATTAGCGATGTTTCATTCATGTCCTCGTCCTCGACCAAAGTTGTGTCGTGTCTGACAATCTTTCTTTCCTCATTGAACGATGCCACGGATCGTATGCGGAATCACATTGAGCTCACTCCTCAGTCCTTACAGCTGCTTGATTGAGATTTGAGAACATGACTGGACTGACGCTGACTATGAGAAACAGTTGTTCATTAGTCCTTTTTACCGTACGCTGGACTCAGGCGAGGCAAAGCGGCACACGCTATTGTTAGATGAGTCCAAGGATGTGTTTGTTTTGGGACTAGTTAAATGCCCGTGCGTTACTACGGGATAATTAAATTTTATATAAAAAACATGAATCGCATGATAAAATAGCAATACTAGGAAGATTAAACAATGATATTAAAGTGACATTTAGTGAAAGTAACACAATCAATCATGGATTTCGCGGGTTTGTAAACTCTATTGTATATGCCGCCGACGTGGCCGGGACCAGGATGTGCGCGGATCTTTGCCGACCCAGGGGCCGTCGTCCCAGGCTCCCTAGACTCGTGCCGACCCCGCCCATTCCATATACCGCCGTGGGAAGCTCCGACACCGCCGGAGGTGTCCAGGCGGCACCTCGCGCGGGCACCCCTCCCTGCCGGGCGGCTCCTCGCTTGAGGGCGCCCCCTGCCGGGCGGCTCCTCGCGGGCGCCCCCCCTGCCGGGCGGCTCCTCTTTCGCCGCCCTGTTCGCCATCCCTCTGCCTCTTGTTCTCGTTACGATCCACATCTAATGGCATCATCATCGGCAGAGTGTGGTTAGTTTGATGAGGAGATGCAAACATATAAACATTATGTGAAAATGAAATATACCTCCATGATTTCTATTGGTAAGGTCCCCAAAAGGTACCCAATGACCGGTTGGCCACGTGTGTCCATCAACACTACCTGTCAACTATGCATGACAACACAAAGCAAAGGACTCTTGCTTCTCAGCGGAGGTAGAGAGCAACAAGTTTGATAACAAGAGTTACACTATAAAGCAATAGCTTCGTACAAAATCTATGAATCTATGAATTTATATAAAATGTCATGCTGAAGTTATTATGATTTATTGGGTCACATAAAATCAACCATAGTTAAAAAAGAGAGCATAGGTATAATACAGGCGTGCTGAATCGTTAAAATAGTTCATTGCCGGATCATGAATAGTAGAGAGAGGTAAAACCTGGATCGTTTTCAGCGTTGTAGTAAGTGGTTGTTATTCTGACAGTCTGCTGAAGTCGTCTGAAACAAAAGGTTGATTCAAAGAAAAGTCAACATATTTGTTATTCCGATTCAGATAGTAGTTCGGAGAGCACAACCAACGTCAACTAACAAAGATGTACCAAAGACTATGAAAGGCCCTCCTAAAAATGGAATGATGATTAATTCAATCTCAAACTGCTTACAGGCATCAAGTTGTTACAGCTATAGTACTGCAAAGAGAAATTTATGTGGGGCGCTTGTTAATTTTAATAATCATTCAAAGACTGTCAATATTGGTGAATTTGTTGGGAATTGTCTTTTAAGAAAACATGCGTACCTTTTGTTTTATGTCTGTTATATCAAAGCTGTAACTGCACGAATAACAAAGATACTACCTTCCATGAGCTTTTGGCCAGCAGAAAATAAAAATGAGATGGATTTGTTTTGTTTTGCGAGTAACAACAAACATTTTCTCTATTTAGTTTGGCTGCCAAATTGATGGTGAATGCAAAATCGAGAAGATGGAAGGCGCTCACCTCAAAGCCAAGCCCCGCCTGGTATAAGGCTTTGGGCAGTTGACCCTGACTGTTTCCTTCACACGGCAGAGTTCAGGTTTTGATTTGACAGCCAGTGTTGAGGGCTTCCAGCTGCAAAATGGCCACCCTTCCTTGGCCCAAGTTTTTAATTTTCCATTTTCTTGGTCATACAAAATCAGGTGCATAATTCAAGAGTCATCATACCATACCATAAATCCCAAAATTGCCCCATAATCTGGAGTCCTCTGAACCCAGTCCCAACAGAAACTGCAACTGTCTCCCAAGGGAATCTGAATGTAATAAACAAGAAACTGATGAGCACCGGGGCTTGTTAATTATGAACCTCGATGACTGATGGTGAAAAACTAACTTTTTGCACAACTGAATTTTCTGAACTGTACCAGACATCTATTTGGGATTGAAACAAAAGAGCAATGGTGGCATGCATTTATAAGTAGAGAAAGACATCCCTAAAAATTGTCAGAACAATTATGTAATAGCTATATCTTTTCATGTTACATATGTTACATATATTCCACTTTCCCATGAATTAATGTCATTCATTTTGTCCACTGACCTACAGGTGGATTCTCAAGAAAGCCAGAACAAATATGTGCCGTCCTCGCCTCCTGGTTGGGTGAGTTTGTGCTCAAGTCCTTTCTTTTTTGGTTATTTTCTGCTTTGTCGCATGGATATTGTCAGATTGTGAATAGTGATAGCTTGTGGTAGCCTACTTATTTCCCTATTGTGGGACGTCCTACAATAAGTTGTAAATTAGTTTCTCAATGAGTGATCAGAAAGGTGATATTCACAATGTGTGATCTGAAAATTGTAAATTAGTTTATCAGCAGCCTCTAAATATTTGGAGCAAACCCACTATGATCTTCAATGCTGTAGTTGTCTATGCATGGTACATTTTTCCAGGACAATATCTTCCAAAAGTAATTATTTATTATAGTGAGTAAATCCCTACAAAAGTGGGCAAACCTTTCTGACAATGTGAAGGAAAAATTGTAAAAGCTAAGAGTTGCATAATGTAAGATCTCTGCCTCAACGACTGAACCCAAATGAATTAACAGTAGCTAGATTCAGTAAATCCCAGAAATCTTTCTTTTATCTGAAACACAAATAGAGAAAACCCATTCATCAGACAATGAAAATACCCAGAAATTTATATTGCTCCAAGATGTTCACTAAAACCTCTGATAATGTATATCACCAGATCAATTAGATCTAACCACACTGACCGCATGAGGAGAACAAGGGCTGGCAACATTCCAAGTAAATTAGATCTAAGGACACTGACCGCAACCACATATCCAGTAAAGGGCATTGGGTTTGCACATGTATCGAAGCTCACCCCTAGGCACTGTGAAAGAAATCTAGATTAAATTGAACTGAAAATATTTGCCACATCATGCAAGGAAAAGAATGGGCTCAAGTTCAGTTGAAGACTGCAGGCTGGACACAGACTTCTCTGATCGCTAAAACTATAATTTTGTTTAGCATACCTGTTGTTGGCCAGAAGTACTCAACGTCTGAACCAATACGGCAGTTTGCACAAAAAAATCACTTGCACAAAAATACAATACCGCACTACGGCAGAATGGCAGGTCACTGATGCTCGCTGGAACTCGAGTCCACCAGTGGCAGTGGTCAGCGATCAATTCTCGAAGTGCGGACTGTGATCAGACTGGTGATTCGCGGCCAAACTCAGAATTGCAGACTGCGATCAAGTCTCGAAGACTCGAACAACGCCACGACAGATGACCCTGCATGACGGCGAGATAACATGAGGGCGCGAGAGGGAGATGATGGGGACGCCCGCCCGACTTCGTAGGGAGGCCGGTAATTGCGTGCGATGATTTAGTGATTTTTCTTTTGTGTGTGTTTTGTTTTCCTAATAAATCGAGTGGCATTCAGCGAATTAGGATATGGTGGGATCGTCAATCAGTGGCAATATTTGGGAAGTCCAAAAATTTCGCACAGGTGGGAGGGGACGCGCGCGGGGGGGTGTTGGACGGAAAATTTTTTACCGCACGAAACAAAGGCCTCCTTTTCATCCCTTTTATGTTGTAGAGATAAAGGGGATAAGATGGTCAATTTTATTTATTTTTTAAAGGAAATGGCAGAAGCTCTGTTGTTCGATTAAGTTAGAAAAAAAAAAAAAAAAGTTTTATTTACACATGGCACCCAAGGTGGCTAACACCATGGTTATAAAAAGACCAAAAGGAGAAGAAGTCATCCCTTGCTAGTTGGCCTCCACACCAAAAACTCAATCCTATTTCATTTCTAGTCTAGAAATGATCTCTCAGTTCGTTTGTTTGTTTTTAACTTTCAACAAGCTTTGTTGATTTACAAAGATGGATAATCGTTTACAAGTAGCCGAAAAGATAAATGAAGGGGGTCATCTTCCCAAACACGAAAGTTTTTTTTTTTTCCTAACAAACCTTGCCTAGCTAATTCTCATGGGCCACTGAATTAGAACTTATACCTTGAATAATCGAGATTGTTGTAAATTCCTTCCACCTTGGGCGCATTCATTATAATTGCCACTGCAGAGAAACCTCCATCCCGCATTGTATCAATGACCTCCCAGTTTGTTGTTTGGTTGGAGGGACAAGATCATCCCTATCTTTTTATTTGGTTTGAGACGACAAAGGACCGAGGGGTTAAAGACCGCTATACGTAGTAGCCATCATAGTGGAACCACATGTCATAGTCATACTCTTCCCCTCTTTTTAGACAGACCAAATAGTGTAATACCGAGGTGCGTGTTCCACGATATTATCATCACCTTCAATGGTATTTTCATTGTGCTTTAGACAAAAAATGGTACCTCTCTCTCTCTCTCTCTTGCCATTAGCCACTCTATGAAAGAATTCAGTATTGTTATCACCTTTTAATAACCACATAACATTTGATCCGTTATGCCAATAACTCTCTTTTTTCTCCATAAGTATAAGAAGCTCAGATTGAACAGAAGATTTCCTAGCCAATTTCACAGTAGGGAGGTTGTTGTTTTCTTCCTACTGTTCTAGCTTCCTCTATTCCTCCTTCATAAATTTTTTAGATTTTCCGGTATTTTCTTTTACACATTGTCCTCATCCTTTAAGGAATTTCTTTACTCTTTTCTCTTTTTTTTGTCAATAGCAGATTTGGCAGTCACCTTTTTTTTCCTAATTTCACTTATCTTATGAGTAAAAACCAGCTTGTTTAAGCCAAGAGTTTTCAAAGAAAAAAAGGCTTTGATCCAGTTTTTTTTTATCCAAATCAGTTTCCAAGAGTGGATTATGATCAGACATATATATATCTGGGAATCTTTTTTAGGTTACAAAGAGGAGGAATTCTTCTTACCAGGTACTAGACATCAAAACTTTGTCTAATTTCCCCATAGTTAGGATCCATTGTACTCTAGGTATACTTTACCCCAATCAAAGGAAGTTCTATGAGCTCATGGGAGTTAAGAACCAGATTGAATAGAAAATTTGTTTCCATTAAAATGTTTATTCTTCTCGATGCCCACTATGAGAACATTAAAATGCCCACCAATGAGCAAAGGACATTTAGCTTTAAAACAAAAATTTGGATAGTTCAGTAGAGAATATTCCAGCTTCCTGCAACACTGGTTACAGTTTGTTGGATCCTGCATGCACTTTGCAATGAGCTTGAATTTTCCTGGTTGTCTGAAAAAAATGAAATTACATCTCCATAATTGGTACCATGGAACATGAATATATGGTATATATCGGTTCAGAGGTGAATATTGCATGATGTTGCCAATAGCATTGGTGATCTGTTCTAAGTTGTAACTCTTATATTAAGGCATTGTTTCTCTCCACCACAATTTTTCACTGAAAAGATCTTGAGGAAAGTACTGGCACTGATGGTTGAGTAGTTAGAGATTCCAGCATTGAAGTCGTGATCGTCCTGTGATATTGCAAAATTGTCGCTTCCCTTGCCCTCTATGTAATGCAGTGAAGCCTGTGTTGTTTCAGCAAAATTGTCTCTCCCTTCACTGTGTAATGTACTGTACACTGGCACATGTACTCGTGGCAGAGCTTGCCGAATCACTCAAGCACGCAGACTCTAGCGGCTTGTCATAGCGTCAGCAGTTTAGAAACTTGTAACTTGTTCATCATAAAATTATTTCAATTCATATACCAATACCATACATTAAAATTCAGAAAAGAAATCACCCAGACAATGACATGCAGTAGGACACAACACAACACATGAACGACCTTACTGATCCTTGGCGGCATTTCCCAAGGGGTTACCCTCGAACCGGTTGATCCTGAAATGGCCGAGCTCCACGCCGGCCTCCGCCGCAGTCCTGACCTCGCCGTCCAAAGCCATCTCTGCCAGGATCATCCCGACAGCCGGACCCATCTTGAAGCCATGCCCGGAGAACCCAGCCCCGATCACCACGTCCTGCCCGAACTCCCCGCCGAGGAAGTCGATCACGAAGTCCTCGTCCGGCGTCATACAGTACATGCACGGCAGCCGGTCGACCGGCCCGCCGGCGGTCTCCACGTGTCCAGGCATGAACTCGTCGATCCAGCGGGCCACCCGCTCCACGACGTCGCCGCCGCCAGAGACCAAGTCCCGGTCGTCCGGGTCGCACGGCGGTCCACCGTGATAGTTGATCTTGATGGTACCCGGACGCTCCAGCGACGGCGTACTGTACACGTAGAGCGGGTCGCAGTAGCTCGAGAACGTGGGGAAGCCTGACTCCGCCGTGAGCTCTCCCTCATGGCCGGACTTGATGCGCCAATACAGGACCAGCGTGTGCAGCGGCTGGATGGGGAGCTCGATCTCCACACCGGCGGCGGACTTGATGAACCTGCTGGTCCATGCGCCCACCGTGACGACGCACTTGGCGCCGTGGAACTCCTCGCCGGCGCTCGTCTTCACCACGACGCCTCCCTCCGGTGCCGGTCCCTTCTTGATTTCGACGACCTCCGCATTGTCCCTCACCACGGCGCCCTTGTTGACGGCGAGATCCTGGAACATTTTGACAGCCGCGGTGGCGTGCAGCACGCCGGCGGCGCCGTGGTCGCTCACCGCGGCAACCCAGCCGTGAGGGAGCCGGAACGCGCCTCCCCAACTCGCGGCCACGTCGTCCACCTCCTCCGCACCGGCGTTCCTGGCGGCGGCGAGGACCGAGGCGTTGCTGCGCGGGCCCATCACGAGCAGCGGCGTCGGGGTGAGCACGCGGCGGCCGGACTCGGCCTCAGCGTCCGCCCAGAGGCGGCCGGCGAGGCGCACCATCGGCGGGTACCGCGCGTCCGGGTAGGCGTCGCGGATCGTGCGCGACTCGCCGTGCGAGGAGCCGAGGCCGTGCAGCAGGTCGAAGCGCTCCAGGAGCAGGACGCGCGCGCCTCGGGACGCCGCCGCGTGCGCCGTGCAGCTACCCATGATGCCGGCGCCCAGAACTATGACGTCGAAATCGAACCAGCGGGCGGCGGCGGCAGCTACGGGAGCTGTGGGTGTGGCCATGGTTCTTCTCAGATTTTGGCCAGGAGGAGGCCGGAGGCGGCAGCTGCTCTGACTTGGGGGCGGCGGCGGGCGTGCTGTCGATCTACCAGACTACCACCGTAACGTCCCCCTCGTCCTTATTCTTTGGAGCCTTCGCGGGCCTTTCGAGCAGCCCATGTAGGCCCAGCAGCACAGCGTCAGCTGGTTTATTTCAGTGGGCCAGAACCGCTGAAACCCACGGCAGCCCACGAGGCCACAACACACGGCCCCCGTCGCAGTCTACCGCACGAATCTCGAAGCGCGCCGCGGCACATTCGCCAGCTGTATATCACCACGACCACGGGCTCTGCTTCAGTCCTGTCGCAGGTTCCAGTATTCCACCACGCGGCGTCGCCTCCCGAACCTTCTCGAGGTCGAGGCCACTCTCCCTCCCTCTCTCCCCTCGCTCCAGGAGGTGCGTGCGCCCGACTAATCCCCACACTCCCCAAACCGGCTCTTCTTCCCTGTTTGCTCCGATCTTGTCTCCATGGTAATCGCAACTCCTTACCTTTCCTTTGATTTGCGATGGATCTCTCCCTTATGTAGCCGTTCAGTTCGCTGCGGTGGGTTTTGTTTGACGAGTAGTTGAGTAGACCGACCCCTGGCAATCGATGGACCCTTGTATGGTTCGGTTAGGTTTTTGTTCATCTTTTCCGGCTGCCAATTCTGCCTAAATTGTTTAACGGAACCTCCTCCGTGGCTCTCTTTGTTCAAGTTCGTCACGCTGCCCCATGTCAGTAGTGTGTTGTAAGGTAGGAGCTGCAATGATACTTAAACCATAATATAAGCCTTGATGCATGATTGAACACGGTACAAGTTGTTAGGTTTGAACTACCCCGTGTAGTTTGATTGCCTGCATATCAGTAGATGACATACGTTGCAGAATTGTACAGTGCCTTTTGAAATAATAGTATAAATACATAAAAAGGAAGATATAGAATATATATGTTATGGACTCATAGTGCTCTTTGTTAAAATTTCCGATGAAACATTATTTCTTTCTTGGTCAAGGTCTCAAGGATGCTGCTACTTCATTATTTTTTAATAATGCTCAGCATATAGTTAACGCTCACCATGTCTTTCCTGTTGTTCTGACTTTCGACTAGGATATTTTAAATAAAATTCTGGCTCTTACTATTATTACCATGTTATGTCTGTCTCCTTATAAAATTGGTGTAGGTTTTTGGTCAATGACACATTCTTGGAGAACTATATTCTTTGGTGACCCTACTATCTTTTCCATGCTAAAATTGTGTTGTGCTTTTTCCAACATTTTCCCCATTTATGAGACTGATGTACTCATCTGTGTTGGACTGCAGAAAACAATGAGCAGACGCAACAGCCGTACCATCTATGTAGGCAATCTCCCTGGGGACATCCGTGAGAGGGAGGTTGAGGATCTCTTCTACAAGGTGGGTTGCAATTGTTTTACGTGTATACCTTTTTCTGTTTTTCTTTCATTTTCCAAGCAAGTGTTAGATTGGTCATGGCATAGGCTAATTCCTGCCCAGTCAATAACATTTTCTGTCTCAGCAAGACAGCAATTTCAGTATCCTATTAATGTGAGAATGCATGAAAAATATAAGCCATGTGTCTAGTATTCTCTTAGATCACCAAATATAAGTCCATCACAACTTCGTGACATCTTTTACTCTCATTCTTCCATGTCCACACCTGCTTAAAGGCGCTCTAATCAATGCACACTTGTTATCTACCCTAACTGTAGCAACAATTGGTGGCAACAGGGTCATTGTACTCCTTGCCTTAATCTTGTGTCAAAGTCCAAATGGACTATCAGAGGGAGTAGTGTGTTATCTGAAATTTGGTTGAGAGGTTGCACAAGAATTTTGTTTGAGTTCAATATGTGTTCTTTATTGAGTCATGTCAACTAAAGAAACATCATATATGTAGTTCTCTTTGTTGAAGTAAACACTGTTATCTGTTTTGCAATGATCCTGAATACCTTTATTTTGTATCTGCATCACCTATGCTTTTTATTGAACCATTATGACAATGCCTTGACTTTTCCCCCTTCAATGTATGATTGTGCAGTATGGTCGTATTTTGGATATCGACTTGAAAATACCTCCAAGACCTCCTGGATACGCTTTCGTTGAGGTGAGGATATTTTGCTATGGTCTTATTTTTTTGTATGAATACTATTGTTTTATGGGGCCTGATTTTAATTACATTACAACTGCTCTATTACACTGTTAAGTTTTTTTTTCTTCAAAAAATACGCAGGAGACCTGCATTTTTATTGTATTATAGAGATGATTTTTATTTATTTATTGGGGGGGGGATCCTCACTCATATGGGGACTAGATATGAGTGAGGTAATTACACGAACTCATGGTTCAAACATGACCCAACCTTAGCTAAAAGACCTAATCTGCAAACGCCAGTTCCTAGCCCTTGTAGTTTCTTCGCCCCAGCCATGTATCAGAGGCTGTGCTCATTCTTCAGCTTACTCCAAATCATGCTAATCGAAGGAGAAGCCCACTCTGTTCAGTTTTAAAACCTATTTTGGATCATGCTTTAACCATTGAAGAAAAACTGACTGATATAATGTGTTTTGATGTCACCAAAAATTTGGTGCTAACGAAAAAAAATGATGCTTTTATAGTTTGAGGATCAACGTGATGCTGATGATGCAATTTATGGCCGTGATGGGTATAACTTTGATGGCTACAGGTTGCGGGTATGTATATCAAACTTTTATTTAATGCTTCTCCCAGAAGAGAGGACTGAATTGGGTTTTCTTGCATTTGCTGAAAATGCATTTTCTACTCAGGTTGAATTAGCTCATGGTGGCAGAGGTCAGTCTTATTCTTATGAGCGTTCAAGCAGCTATAGCAGTGCACGCCGTGGAGGTGTTTCTAGGCGCTCTGATTTCCGTGGTTGGTACTTTTGTCATATGAAAAAGTTTCCTTATAGCTCCTTACACAGACTCTCAGGTTTCATTTCCTGAATCGTGCAGTTATGGTCACTGGTTTACCTTCTTCTGCATCGTGGCAAGATCTGAAGGTAATTTATTTATAATTCACTTCTTCCAGTACTTATGCTGGAAATAACTCATTTGCTACATCTCAGGACCACATGCGGCGCGCCGGTGATGTCTGTTTCTCCGATGTATACCGTGAGGCGGAGGTTAGTTGTTTGAGCACTCTTGGCACATTTCCTGCTATTGTGTTTCAGCATATGGTTGTAAACTTAATCACTGATTTTGTAATAATGTTTCCTAACTTATTGCTTCACTGCCTCTTTGAAGTATGAAATATTCAGGCTTTATTCTGAAGGGGCAATTTGCTGTGGGACATCATGAAAACGAAAATTTGGCTGGTGGACACTTTAGCAGGTAGTACCCTCCACTAAAACAACTGCTATTTGTAAACCATAAGGCAAATGACTATGAAATTTTAACAACAACACCATATGATAGTGGTTTGTTGCCCCATAATACTCCCTTCTATAGAAAACCTCATTAAGGACATGATTTTATGTCCAATAGAGACCTTAATGAACTCGATTTGCTGTGGACCTAAAATCATGTCCTTAACAAGGTTTTCTATAGAAGGAAGTATTATGGGGCAATAGACCACTATCATATGGTGTTGTTGTTGTTAAAATTTCATAGTCATTCGCCTTTATGGTTTACAAATGACAGTTGTTTTAGTGAAGGGTACTAGCTGCTAAAGTGTCCCCACAAAGCCAAATTTGTGCTTTGGTGATGTCCCACAGCACATTCTTCCTATTCTGAATGACGATATCTACTCCTTCTTTCTTGTGATGCAGAAACTGTTGGAATTGTGGATTATACAAATTATGACGATATGAAATACGCGGTGGGTTTAACATATCATATACTCATTAGTCATTTCTTTTAATGTGAACTTAAAATCATTTTCTCTCATCTATTACTGTTTCAGAGAGTCTGTTTTACTGTTGAAGAGGATGCTCTAATTAAATGTCTGTTATTTCCTGTTTCATGTGTCATGATTTTACTCATGCATTTTCCTCTTGGCATCGTGTAGATTAGGAAGCTTGATGACTCACAGTTCAGGAATGCATTTTCAAGGGCGTATATCAGGGTATTCTCATGTTTGCCCCAGTTTAGTTTGTTACAATGCCTTACATCATTTGATTATGAATTATGTTTGTTCTTATTCTATTATAGGTGAGGGAGTATGATGCTAGATCACGAAGCAGAAGCCGTAGTCGCTCGTACTCTAGAAGCCACAGTTACAGCAGGAGCAGGAGCCCAAAGTATGTATACATGCTGACAAATTTGATATACTTTTTTTTTGCGGCAACACAAATTTTATATACAAGTCTAATGGCAGCGCTAATTCTTATTTGTTGTTGCTTACTTAGATCTCTTTCTCGGTCACCCTCACCTGTGGATGAAAGGTATGCACATCTACGTCAATATGAAATTTGCATTTGTGAAACTGAAAGTGCTTATATTGTTTGAAGGTAACGGATTGTCAAATAAATGGTGAAACCAATCAGATCTTGTCCTGAATCATCTTTAACGTATTCGCAATACACCTATGGTGCTAAAAAATATTGAAAACCTGACTTACATGTCACATTAACTTAATTATTTCCTACTATTTGATATACTTGTGTCAAACAAACAAAATGCCCGTGCTAAGACTCAGAGACTTCCTTGTACATACTTCTACAAAATGCAGCTCTGAATATTTAAGCATGTGCTCTACCGTAACCTTATAGAACATGCTGAAGTTTTGGCTGTATTGCAAACTTCTAGATAAATCTTTCAATGTTGTAGCAGGGAGTATTGGATCCTTCAGAAGCATGCCAAATTGAGAGGGTATAGAAAGAGGTGTTACGTGAATTTTACCTTCTTTCAAAACTTGTTTTGTCACCCTTTCCTGACATATCAATCATCTCCATAGCATGGCAGAACCTCTTTCTTTCCTTTTTCCTCATTGAAAACCTTCAGTCCTCTCCTTATTTATCAACTTCATAAATCATTAACCCAGAGGTTTTTTTCTGAGTTTAACAACAAAATTTTCCTGCTTTATCAGATAAAATTCCAATATATTCACCTGAGATTTTAATAATAATAATAACATATTTCACCAACAACAACGTAGCCTGTCAGTCTTAAGAAAATATTTGGTGCCAGATTTTTTTTTTTTTTCTGCTTTTGTTAAAGCAAGAAGAAGAAACAAAACTTGGTGCCAGAATTTTTACTTGATATACTTTGGAACGCCTCCTAAAATCACCTGTGATATGTTTTTTTTTTGTTATACCGGTTTCTCTTTAAATTAGCATAACCTTTTGTGATGTACTGATTTCTCTTTAAATTGGTATGACTTGAATTTGCTCTGGTTCAATGATTAAACATACAGAGCTTGCTGGCTAACCTCCACTGTTCAAGGTTTGCTTTTTGTTTTTCCTAGATTTGGCCATGCGGCGATCTGGGGACTGCATTGATATAATATTGGATGTTTTGAGAATTGGAGTGGATGGTTTGGGACTTTGGATAGTAGAGCTGGATTGTGATGCATGTATGACAAGTGGGCTACAACCAGTCCTAGGAGCAAGATAGGACTGACAGTAAGAAAATGTGAAGTGAATCTTATGGTGTTATTAAAACAAATGTCTACTATTAAGTTCAATGGCTTCATATAAATGAACCATAATTTATAAAAATTTCCGTTTTTGTTTGACTAATTCTGCCATCTTAGTTAAAATTCATATGGTGTCTTTTTTGCATTATAGCTCTGTAGCTATTTCCATGTCAAAAGGTTCGCACTAGCCAAAGAAGGTGACATTAACAACAAAATTCAACATACTCTTGCTTTGTTTGCTTATTTGCATTCCAGTTATGACCTAATTAATTACTTGATAGGCTGAAAAACTATATTATTTTTCTGGGAGTATTAAGCATAGACACCAAAATGTGTACTTACATTGTAGCTTCCCTCCTGTTTCAACTCATGCATATGCTGTGGAACGTTGCCTCTTTATGCACATCTCAAGTTACCAGCTTAGTTTTGTAAGCAATTTTATATCACAGGCCAGCATGCTACTAACGCATCATTAAGTAATGGAATCTGTTTCTTGTACCTTTTGCAGATCGCTGTCGAGATCTCGATCCCCAATTTCTTCTGTAAGTAACCCAAGCTCATTATAACCAAGATTTTGCCTTGTTCAATGTAATTGATTTAACTCTTTTGCAGCCTTCTCATGCAAGTTCTGCGAGCAGAAGCCCTAGGAGCAGAAGCACATCCGGTCTCGGTCTCCTGTAATTGCAAGCTTCCAAAATAATCACTTATTATGTTGCCAGGAACTTTCATGCTTATTTAGTATGTTTTTGCTGGCAGGTGAGATCCGATTGAACTTGGGAGCCCTTGATGTAGTGAGCAGCTCCAGGAAGAAGAAAGGAACTTGAGAACATTCCGTGCCACCACAATAGTCCGAGTGATTATGTTGTTGCCACTGCTCCCCAGATTTGGGAGGTCTCCTCTTATTTAGACAGAGCATTTAATAATTGCATTATATTGCTAAAACAGAGACTTATTATGCGTAGAATACCGTTGTAGACTGAACCTGTCTGTCCTCGTGTTCTTGGCTCCTGGAACTCTGGTTTTGTCATTTTTCTCTTACAAGACTCTGGTTTTATCATTGTATATCGTATCCATATATATCTATATGTTCAATTGCTCCCATGTAAACCTGATTGCATGTGCGCAGAGCTGTTTGGTTCCTACGCCTAAAGTTCTGACCATTCATTTGTACCCCAGGTTACCCAAATCAAACAGACTCTTAAGAACTTTTTTTCTACTTATTTCAAAAAAAAAAAAAAAATACTTTTTATATTAGAAGCAGTGCTGGTGTATTTTGGTACTCCTTCGGTCCAAGAAAGACAATTCTAGCATCTTATAAGCTTGGCTGATTACAAATAAAAATGTACCAATATTTACAATATCAAATGATTCTATTAGATTAATTATGAAATGTATTTTTATATTAATTGATTTAATTGATAAATATGAATGCTCACTACAAACTTAGTCAAACGTGAACTATTTTACCAAAGCATGTAACCTGCATTTGCATTCTTGGACTGAAGAGTGTAATCCTGATGTTGTTAACTCTGAATCTAAAAAAAAACTTGCTAGTTTTCAAGAAAGGATTCCAAGTGCCTAGAGTTTTTTTTTATTATTATTCCTCTAAAAATACCCCTTTTTTTCTTGACATTACTATAGGAAATTCCTCACACATTTCTTGTTCCAAACCACATAGTATTGATGTCAGCAAAATAGATGAACAAGAATCCAATGACAATCCTATGAAAAAAACACTGCTCCAAACTATTCATGCAGAGGCAATTGAACAAACCATCCGGATCTGTACTGGCACTACATTCATGCCAACAGGAGGGCATCATGGTGACGTTTCCTACTCCTAATAACTTGGAAAGGCATCGTCGGCAGTCGGGTTTCTTTCAATTACCCGCTGCAAAGTCGAATCCGACTTGAAAACGCTGGATCCGCAATGCGTTTTGGTCCTTCCCGCCGTTTTATAAATGTCTCTCTTCCCTATGCCCATCGCGATACTTTCTCGTTTCTCCTCTGCCACCACACCACGCCAAACCAAAAAAAAAAAATCCCTAGCGAGCAGAGCGAGAGCCGCCGCCGGGCATCCATGGCCACGGAGACGGAGCTTGGTCTTCCTCCAGGCTTCCGTTTCGTGCCCAATGATGATGAGTTAGTCGAGCTTTGTCTGCTCCCTCGCATCCAGAACCAGCCCCTCCTGCCCAACGACATCATCGTCGACGATCCGCTGAGCGCGCCGCCATGGGCTCTGCTCGAGAAGCACGGGCGGAAGCACCAGGCCTTCTTCTTCTCGGCGTGTCAGGCCATGAACGCCAAGGGCAGCCGCCAGAAGCGCACCTGCGAGGGACACGGGACCTGGCAGGGGGCAGGGGAAAAAGGAAGCGCAAAGATCAAGAAGAAGAAGGAGGGCAGGATGCCAAGAAGAAGCTGTGCGTGCGCGTGCCCGGCGGCGCCGAGAAGATGGACATCGAGTGGGACATGTACGCGCTCAACTTCCAAGAGCGCGGTGTCCAGGGAAGCACGGGCTGGGTGATGCAAGAGTACTCCATCACCGCCCCGCCCGAGCTCGCGCGGTCGCCGGTGAGGCTGTACTGCATCCGATTCAGCGGCCACGGCAAGAACGCCAAGAAGAATAGCAGGGATGCACTGCATCGAGGCGACGACGAGTTGGAGGACGACGTGGAGGAAGTGAAGGACGACGATGCAGCAGGAGCAATCGACACCGCGGAGGAAGACCATGGTGCCCTGTTCGTCGATGAGTACCCGCCGGGCGCAGGAGCAGGCTATGATCAAGACTTCGAGTACGACACTTCTGTTCCTGTGATGCTGGCGGATCTTGCCAACCCCTATCCCAATGAAGCTGATGGGGCGGGCGCAGGAGCAGGCTATGATCAAGACTTCGACTTGCCCGGGTTGGTGGACGGCGACGACAGTTTCAGCTTCATGAACTCGTTGCCCGATTTGCTGCCTACTTTCGACTTCTCAGAATGAGCCGATGGTGCCGGACGACGCATGATCAGACTCGCTGTAGATTGATTCAGCTCCTTAACTTCTTGTAGCTTGAGACTGCGAATTGCTGTATCTGAGCTTTTAATGTTACTGTGAAAGGGAAACTGAGTTTGTACTGCCTTGTTAGTACTTGTTTAACCTTCTTCACTTGTCTTATAACGATACTTAGGGCCTGTTTGGTTCATGGGACTAGGACTAATTTTTAGTCCCATTTAAAAGATATTTAGTTCAAAAAGGGACTAATGAGGACTAGAAATTTGATTAACCGAGTATAAGCATGCACAAGTCATGAAATGAGTTGACGACCGACAAGAAGCCTTGGTAGTCAATTAGACTCTCAAGAGGGCTAATAATGGGTGAGGGTAGTTGGGACTAAAAATTAGTCCATGAGTCTTGTTGTTGGATAAATTAGGAAATAATTGAGACTAAAAATTAGTCCCTAGTCCTGTAGGAGGGTCTTAAATTGTACGTATTAGTTTTTATTACTATTTTCGCTTCTATTACTTAAACGATGAACGATACTGAAAGAACCATGATAACTTGTTGTAGCTTGAGATAGAGAATGATTTGCCTGAGATCAGAATCTGCTTGAGATAGAACCATGATAACTTGCTGTAGCTTGAGATCGAGAGATCGAATTGTTGTATCTATTGATTTTGTGCGTTGGAGGATTCTTGATGTATGAAACAGTATGCCATGTTTAACGACGGAATGCGGTCTTTTTTTTTCTGATCAGGGGGCAAATGTTTTGGTTTTGGGTGTGGACTGTGACGATTCAAAATCTACTTGTGTCCATGCTATCTTTTTTTAGCTTATATGCGATGAATTGTACTGAAAGAAACATGGTAAATGCTGCAAAAGGTGAAAATTACCATGAAGCCCCAAGCCTAGCCTCCTGTGTAACTGTGTTTAAGCATAACGAATTATCGAGCTTCAGCCTTGTTCAATCCCAATTCACACAGTTGACTATTGCGTATAGCAGTGTCTCCCTGGCCCAACCCCCAAATGGGTCAGGATTTTCTCAGGCCAAGCCGAATTCATATATGCCTGCAATTGAATCGGAACGCGGGCAGACATTCGAACATCGCAAGCATCCAAGCATGTCGCACGTATAGTTCTTAAGATGTTGTGCAAAAAGATGGTGTATGCCATAATAGTCCTTGTGCAATTACAAGTTTATAGATTAATTAAATACGAGTATAGTCTATATAATCACCTACGAGCTTTGTTTTCATAAGTTAGATATTTTCTAGTTCAATAGTAGGTAATAAATTAATGAGCACAGAAAACTAAAATAGTTAGCAAACTCATAATGAAAATATAGTGGCGGTGTATATGATCACACTAGGATTGTTGTGTGATGCATGATATTAACGTGACGCCCTCTGTCAATTCCGCAGACACTACACCGTCAATATTACCAACAAATCCTAACAAGACCAAATCATAAATTACCAAGCACACAATTAATTATCGATTTTGCTACTAAGAACAAAGGAGTCAATGTTAGATTTGACACTATACTCCACGGCTTAGGAAGAGTTACTTTACCAAGAACTGTGATGTCATAGCATATGTTATTTTATTGCTAGAAGATATCTAGTTGTCCAATAAATTGTCTCTTAGATGTCACTTATTAGTTGGATGAGTATTATGTGAGTAAAATCCTAGCTGTCAATTATGTGAGTAAAATCATAGTAGTAGTTTGCTAATAGTTGTCCGGGGAAGGCGGGAGAGGAGCCTGGCCGGCTGGCTAGGATGGCTTCGGCCGTGAGCCAGAAGAAGTGAAGAAAGGGGAGGAGGAGAGAAGGAATGACTTTCCAATTTTGCTAATAGAATTTTGAGAAGGGGTTTCTATTATGATTTACATACAAAACTATACCCACATGGCATACAATAAAATAATATGCAGCGGCATGAATGCAATAGACATTGTTTTTACCTTATATTTTTTTACTTTATTTTGTATAAAAATATTATTTCATTTCTAGAAAAATAAATACAGCTAATCCAAATTAAATTCAAATAAATTCGAATGAAATCTAATTCCTAAATTTGAATAATATACAGCTCACTAGTAAAGTGGATAGGACGTAGATCTAGATTTGCTATTTTAGAAACAAAAATATAAAGTGTTTGTGAGCTTCGGAATAATACTTTTTGGAATGATCTTTTTGTTGTAAACTCTTGGATATGTTCTAAGGATAGAATAAAGCAAATTATTGGGATTTCCCTTTATACCTCAAATTAACTCCTTCAATCACTAGTCGTTAAAAAGTTCTTGTGTTGTCACGTAGGTAGAAAAGACTTGTCGAGATTTTATAGCCACCTCCAGATATTTGCCATCCTTGAATATTTTTTATTTCATTTTTCTATGATGTTTTTTATATGAAAATGGTTAGTTACAATGTACGATGATCCTAGTTAAGCATCCATGGTTAAATGGTTAAAGCGCCCGACTCATAATTGGTGAATTTGTGGGTTCAATTCTAGTTGGATGCACATGAACGAGAACGTGAATTTGTGGGAATTATTCACGGTACTAATGAATTGCAACCACTTATTATAAGAGACTTGTACGCTTAAACAATCGAGATCATTAAAGGGCACTGAATTGTATCTTGATCAAAGAATTAACTAGTATTAGATAGACTAGAAGGGAAGTC
Source organism: Hyparrhenia diplandra (assembly GCA_015847255.1). Taxonomy (NCBI): domain Eukaryota; kingdom Viridiplantae; phylum Streptophyta; class Magnoliopsida; order Poales; family Poaceae; genus Hyparrhenia; species Hyparrhenia diplandra. The sequence continues at coordinate 62,743 of JADLZK010001785.1, forward strand.
AAATGCAACTATAAATTTCATAATTTTGTAGATTATACGCTGACACATATTACAGGCCATATGCCTTAATGTTTACTTTGGTAAAGGAGGCACAATGCCACCCTGTATACCAGAGACACTCCGATGTCCTAATATATTTTAAATCATTTCGCCCAAAGAGTGAATTAATTCTGGTGATATAACATAAAACGTGTAAACTTCATTTGCTATCTCTTTTGAGGAACATCTACCGAGTTTTCAAACTTGAAACTTATGAAGCAGCTAGGAACTTTATATCTGAGAGATTCATCAACAACCAGGCTCAACATTCTGATCGTCCCATGAAATACATTTGAATAGGAAACTGAGGGATCCAAGGAGTTGAAACTAACTTACAGGATGAAGAATAGATGCAAACAAAACAACCTAGGATACAGATAACACAAGACAACTAAAATTTATTCCCTGGCCGGTCGATTTCTTGCAGTCATGCCAACATGAGCACGTATATGTGTGCTTCTTTAGCGCGCCAGCCTCTACCTCTAGTGCTCCTCTTAGAGTCCACTTCGTCTTCTCTATTAGATGGCTGGTGCTTGGGCGACATGGTGTTGCCGCAACGGAACGACGATGCGAAGCGCCGAACCCCAACTCGCACCCTCTGCCATAACAGCCTAATCTTCCTTGTGCTCTTGGACCCCTGGTGGTTGGAGCCCCCAGATTCAGCATCATTCTCAATCCCAGGTTCTTCATCTTGGCCCAGGCGAGGACTTTCCACCACAATCTCTGATGTGGTCTCACGCTGTTGAGATAGAATTGCGCTGGAACTGGAATGGATATTACCTTGGAGCCCGGCTACATGACGACGACGTTCACCACCTGGAGGAGCTGAAGGCCGCCGCTGCACCACGGCCACAGCTTCGGTGGTCGACTCGGCACTGGTAGCTTTGCCAACATCGCTACCTTCACCAGTCTTGGACATGATGTGCCCTACCCCCTTCGCTCCTTGGTCCCTCTCTTATTAGCGAGCTTCCCTTCCCCCATCTCTCTCTCGACAAGTAACTGCCTTCACTCAGTGGAGTATACTCATGATTATATAGACACAAAAAAGAGTTACCTGGTGGTTTCCCAATAAATGACAGCTGGGTTGTTGCATAGAAATGGTTGTATCTGCAGGCACTAGACAACCAACGATTTCCTTTTTTTAAAAAAAAAAAAAAAAACAAGTGCTGCCAAATAATATTAACATATGACCATAACAATAATGTACTGCCTTGGGTCTTTTTTAACGTGTAGTGAGTAAAATTATTAACAAATTAAATAGCTACCAAGAGGAACTCTGGAATGTAGATCCTGTTTAGATCTCATTCTCATAGTTGGTCTGGACAGTAGTACAGAATCTAGATCATATTTTATGTTTTATGTAAAAAAAAAATGAGAGGGTACTGCAGAAAAAATTGTGTGTTTTAAAAACAATCCACTCCATTAGGGCCGTGTTTTTTTTACACACGTTGTGAATAAAATTGTTTTCTTATGAATCTGGAGGGGCCGAGGCCCCTAGTTGTGAGTATAATTATTACGAATAGCAGCAAGAGGAACTTGGGAATAATGTAGATCTTGCTTGGATCTCATGGTTGTTCTCGATAGTTGTTATAGAATCTAGATTATATATATATCTTAGATTATAATTAGATAAGAAACCGGGTGTTTGATGGATCTCATTCCACTAGTTGAGAACACACTAATGGATTAGTCCTAGTTGGAGCCACTAACCGGGAGTAAAGTCCCCTACCCAACACGGCTAGAGGTAGCAACTTTTGTAGGAGTGAGGCCTTTAGTCCCAATTGGTTGCTCAAACCAAGACTAAAGGTCGCCCCTCTAGTCCCCTGTTGCACCTTTAATTTCGATTCTTGACTCGGGCCCGGGATTACAATTAGATCCGTAGTCTAGGTTGGAACCACAAACGGGGACTACGGGTCCCTGAGCTATATACTCTCCTTTTTCCTCCCCTCCCCCCAGCCTGAGCCATTTTAAGCTCTATGTTCTTGCTCATCGTCGGCTCTGTTATTCCTCGTCTTCGGCCATCTTAGGCATTCTTCCACACCTCAATCCATTCTTTGGCTCTAAAGGTTACCAACTTCATCCTCTCATGATTCATCACTAGCAAGTCTCATTTCATAGTCTAGAAATAGAGAAATATGTGTTTTTTTTTTTTTGGAATGGGAGCAATGGTGGATTTTTGTTGTTGTAGCCCTTTAGTTGCATATTTGTATGAAGGAAGCTTATAGTAGTTCATCAAAACTAGTATGCACCTTTCATTGCTAGTATACATAACTATCATTGCTTAGAAATAGAGAAATTTAGGATTTTTATATAGCTCATTTTAATTTCATGGCTTAGAAAACTAGAAATTTATAGTAGTTGATAGAAATGAGTTTAGAGAGTAGATGGTGACTGCTTCTGGTTACTTTGTCTCGCATGGGGGTTGTAAGAGACTGAGCTCGGGTCTCCCTCACATTACATGCAGCAAGTGTAAATAGAAGACTGTGTTGGAGTATAGGGTGAGGAAGGAAGGTCCCACCGAAGGGCGTGTCTTCTACATGTGTTCGGATCGTAGTGTGAGTTGTTTTGTTGGTCATGTTTGCATATGGTTTGTAGACATTTTTCATGATAATTTTGATTAAAGGTCTTCTCATTTGGTGTTGTAAGTGGGATGGCACTAAATCATGTAACTGTTGGTACTGTGTGGAGGGTATATACCTGTATACCCTTATGGTCATACATGGGCCACACCACCAGAGGTGGTACTCCGTAAAACCCACAAGAACAAAGTAACACGCACGACACTAGTTGGCATGCATTGCAGGATTACATGAAGAAGCCGATCACAAAGGAAGATGCTATCAGATATGATATTGTATTCCTTGAATGTAAACTCGTATCTTGTAACCAATAGAGACTAGATTCAACCGACCTGTAACTCTGCCCCCATGCTACATAAAAGCAGGTAGGGACCCCCTCATTTTCATCTACACCATAGAAAAACACAATCCACAAAGACACATGACATAAGGTATTACGTCGTCTTGATGGCCTAAACCTGGATAAATCATGTGTTTAATTATCATCTTGGGTCGCTATCTAGTTCATGTCTCACGCACCTTCACTGATTCATCTACTATCGTGGACATACCCATCGGTAGACTATCGACCATCTTTTGTTGGTAGTTGTACGCCAGGTAGGGGGTGTGCATGCACACTCCATGGAGAGCCAGATGGTCCATTTTCCAAGCTCTATGGCCCTTGCGCTATATCGGGCCATACATTTACGGTTGGGCCCATGACCTGAGTCTAGCTAGCTTGTGAAATGTATCATTAGAACCTAGATTTTCTCATCTTGACTCCCCACACTTGACCAAGCCACGAGATATAAAGGAAATTAGTTGCCACCTAGTGTACTAGGGTGAGGTCCTCTCGGTACTAGATAGTCACATTTTAGGAAACATGAGTAAGAAAACTATCATTATAAAAAAAAATCATCTCATGCAATACAAGGATTAGACATGCTAAAAATATGATGTGACTCTTCTTGTTTTAGATCCCTTTTCTATTATATCAACATCAATCAACACTTCATTAAAAGATATCTAATAGACATTGCAGTAAGTCTTAATTCACGCGCCAAGAGAGAGACAAATTCTCAATCTTTTCTTCCACATACGTGGGTATACACATACACTAACACCACACACACCTAAACCAATAAACAATACACATTCTGATGATCACAACACTAGTAAACTTAGTGAAACTACCACCACAACTTTGGAGGTTAACGACTTTGGTGATCTAACCTATACTAGTAAGGCATGTTCTTCTTACCACATGGTCTAAGGGTTTGTTTAGCTTGTCTCCTCAGCTCACTGCCACTATGCAGCTGTGGCACCCCTTTACCACTATGTTTGCCAAGTGCTTCAAATGGTGTTGTGAGCTGAAGAGTAAGCCAAAAACTTGTAGTAGACTATGGAAGCTAAACAAAAAGAGGCTCTCTTGTGGAGAGGTTTTTGCAGTTTGGGGAGCAATCCAAACACATTTGTATTTAATATCAAACAAGCATGAACAATGGCTCCATAGGGCATGAGGGCCTCTCCACCACACCAAGTTGTCGTACTGACCTATTAGTCTCCATGCCGGCGTTGAGCATCTGTGTCCCCAAGGATGGTCTTGCATACAGTTAGAATGACTCATAGAGCATCTTAGGTCTCACTTGACATAAAGCGGAAGCAACACCTAAACTCATGTTATGGAGAAGAGTTGGAGGAGCTTAGGAAGACGAAGGGGAAATAGGGAACTTGCAATGCCCATAGAATACATGCATAGTAGGGCCCAAATAAAGTAGCTTCTTTCATGCCACATTGTAAGAATGTTAATGGCCTCAACCCCTCATCTACATGGACAATATATTTTTTTTGGAGCTAACAAAACTAGTGTCATACTTTGCTTGTGCCCTTAGAATGATCTGTAATGCATTGTTTGACACGTGTTAATAGGGGTAAGGTGTGGGCGCGCGGGCGGGCGTGCATGCGATGAGTGTGCGCTTGTGTATACAAGCGTCTACTGGATCTTGAAAGTAAGCATAGGAATTGGAGGGGGATAAAGCAAAAGTTGTCGGATAAGCATTAGTTATGTGCCAAAATATCAATAGTGTCACGACTTCTGTCTTCTGAGGACAACACTTTTGATAGCCTATGTTAAGAATTGTCTAAAAGCAAATGTACGAGCATATATATTTACTTCATTCCATACTAGTAAGGAAATAGATTTTTATCATGAAAAAAAATCCCTACCCACAATTTCTTCTACTAGATCTCTGAATATTTTCCATCTCTCTATTTCCATTTTCTCATCTCATTTATAAATGATAGAGAGTGGAACTGGCTCTCAAGATTCTGAGCAAAACAGGAAGAAATTGTATATGGAGTGATTTTTATTAGAATGACTCAAAATAAAACAAGAATTTAAAGGATTATTAGTTTAGGAAAAAAAAAAAGTTGTGACCACCAAACTTGGGGATCGCCACGACTCCTTTGTTTCACGCGACCAGAGTCCACAGGGGAAAGGAGGAAGACAAGTCGGGCCCATCGCATCGCATCCAAAGGGGCAAAAAGGCGATGAGAGAGAGAGACGCGAGCGAGTCGAGTCGAGTCGGAGCGGTCGTCTCTCCCGTTGGGCTGGTTCCATGGACAAGGGACGGTGGTGTGGTGGACACAGCTCGCCGGGCGGTGCCAACAGCGTGACGCCCGCTGGCTGCCGCGATTGCAATTGGAAACTAGAAACTCCCCCTCCTCCTCACGAGGCCACCCCCCCGCCTCCGTCGCCTTCTTCCTCCTCCCTCCCCCCTCCCCTCCCCCTCCCGGCGTTTTTCATTCATCTCATCATCATCTGAATAAAAGGGGATCGCCCGACACCCGAGCGATCGTGCCCCCATCCCGATTACCCACCAATCTCTCTCCTCCTCCTACATGGCGATCCGCCCGGACTGATGCCTGATTCTCCGTCTGACGATCGATCCTCGGTAAGCCCTCCCTCCCTCCCTCGCCCCCTCTCCACCGGTTTGGTCCTGCGTGGTTCCTTCACATGGCTCGTCAGGTTTTTTTTTTTTTATTGCGGATTCGTCTTGCGTATATGGGTGTTCCGCGGATTCTTCCCTTGTTGCCTGCTTCGATTATTTACTGGTATTTTTTTCATCCGCCCATTCGACAGGATTTCTCTTGCCGTCGCTAGGAATCCTCCCGTTCTATAGAATTCTGTTAGGAATCCGTGAGTGTTCTGTTGCGGAATTCAGCTTTTTCCTGCGGAGGCTTGGACTATTGATTCTCGTGCGCTCGTTTGATTCTCTTCGATCCCTGCGAATTTCGTTGCTGAACTCATCTGTTCGCCCGCAGGGTCTTCTTGTGGAGGAAGATTGGGGGAATTCTGTTGCGGCTCGTGTGGCCGCGTAGGGCCGCCCCTGACGGCCTGACCTGACGCATCAGCGGCGAGCCATGGCTCCCGCTCCCGCTCCCGTTCCAGCTCTACCTCCAGCCATGGATGCCAAGGACGAGGCCGACGGTGGCGCCAAGAACCAGAGCAGCGTGGTGGTGGACGAGGACGACGGTGGCGCCAAGAACCAGAGCAGCATGGTGGTGGACGAGGGCGATGGTGGCGCTAAGAACCAGAATAGCCTGGTGGTGGTGAAATCCGAGCCTGACTGCACGAATGGTGGCCCTCTGGTGGTGGTTGGTACTGAGCTCGTGAAATACGAGGGAGGCGATACCACTGAATGCTCGAGCTCGTTTGGCGACACCGGCTCTGGTTTTGAAGGCGAGGCAGACAATGGTGAACCAGAAGTGAATTCTGCCATGTCCGCTCATGCCAATGGTGTTGGGCCCTCAAAACCCCCTAGGTGAGTCCTTCATAGTTCCTCGTGTGCCCTGAATGCTACTGATCTCATTATTGTGCACTCCTAGTTCATGGAAGGAAGAATGAACAGGTGTAAGATTATGCTAGGTTGCTTTTGTGTTTTGGTGTTTGGTTTTCCCGTCTCCCGCGCTCCTGGTGACAAAACGGAATGTTGTAGTAGGGTTTCGACTGTTATGCTATGTTGTAATTATTGCACCTTCCTGATTGCGGAGGCGACAAGAAACGTAGGATCATCATTGTACCTAAAACAGAAAGATATGATTCAGTAACGTAATGCGATTGTCTTGTATGCTTACTGGTTAGTACCTTCTCATCAATTTTTTTCCTTTTCTGGGCTACGTTTTGTTCACCATTTATATATAATAATTTTCCTTTTCTGGGCTACATTTTGTTCACCATTTATATATAATGAAATGTTAAAAACTTAGAAGGTGATAATAACACTTAGATTAGGACGGGGTATAATTTCTGCCCAGTTCTTCTAATGCCAAATAGAAGCAGGTAGCAACAACCAGAAAAAAATATGTGTTGTCCTGAGAAATGTCGTGCCACTTATGCAATGTATTCCTGTCATGATCAGAAGTGGCAATTACCAGATACTCCAATGATCTTATATTTTTCAGGTAGCTATTTAGAAAGCCAATTAAGCAAATGACAGCTTATTCAAAAAGTAGCGTGAATTACCATTTTGGTTGTTCAACCAGGACTTTGTTTCAGATACCATGTAGATTAATTCCATGGTAATCAGCATGAATTCATGGGTGGCCATATATCTGTCAATTCAGTAGTAGGCCAAAACACTAAATATTGACACAAAGAGGACCAATATCCTTCTGGTCAGAGAGTCCTTGGATCAGTGTTACCTTTTTCTTCTTTAGCTTTTTTGAAACGTTCACCTAGGTGTTTTACTACATGGTATATGATAAACATGACGGTCTGAATTTGCAAAAGAAGTTTCCTGCTTGGGATTCAAAACCCTGTGCATTGATGATTTGTTTTATTGCTGTAGACCTATATGGCTATATAGATTCCTTTTGTGCCTGTCAGGAAACATTATATATTTTTATGCTTATTGCCTTTGTTTGAAAGTATGGTACTGATTTGTGCATGCTTATTTCTGATATCCATGGTTTAATAAAAAAGTGTAATGCGTAGTCATGAACAAGGAAGTCGATAACACTTAGATTAGGACAGGTACTATGCCAAATAGAAGCAGGTAGCAACAATCAGAAAAATATTTGTTGTCCTGAGAAATGTCGTGCCACTTATGCGATGTATTCCTATCATGATCAGAAGTGGCAATTACCAGATACTCCTATGATCTTATATTTTTTTCAGGTAGCTATTTAGAAAGCCAATTAAGCAAATGGCAGCTTATTCAAAAAGTAGCGTGAATTATCATTTTGGTTGTTCAACTAGGACTTTGTTTCAGCTACCATGTAGATTAATTCCATGATAATCGGCATGAATTCATGGGTGTCCATATATCTGTCAATTCAGTAGGCCAAAACACTAAATATTGACACAAAGAGGACCAATATCCTTCTGGTCAGAGAGTCCTTGGATCAGTGTTACCTTTTTTTTCTTCTTTAGCTTTTTTGAAACGTTCACCTAGGTTTTTTTACTACATGGTATATGATAAACATGACGGTCTGAATTTGCAAAAAAGTTTCCTGCTTGGGATTCAAAACCCTGTGCATTGATGATTTGTTTCATTGCTGTAGACCTATATTGTTATATAGATTCCTTTTGTGCCTGTCAGGGAGACATTATATATTTTATGCTTATTGCCTTTGTTTGAAAGTATGGTACTGATTTGTGCATGCTTATTTCTGATATCCATGGTTTAATAAAAAAAGTGTAATGCGTAGTCATGAACAAGGAAGTCGATAATTGAGCCACTCTTATGAATGCTTCAAAGTGTTAGCTTACCTATCATTTTATGGGTGCGGCTAGAATATATTTGGAACAAGCAACTACACCGTCTGTTCCAAATCGTAAGGCGTTTTGGCTTTTCTAGACACATCAATTTTACAATGTATCTAGGCGTGGTGTATATCTAAGTGCATAGCAAAAACAATGTATCTAGAAAACCCAAAATGTCTTCTAATTTGGAATGGAGGGAGTACTTGCTATATTCTTATTATATATTGTTATAATATTTTATTCTGACATCCTTCATTATTATAAAAAAATCTGTGGCATGCAATTACTCTTCAGAAGGAAAAAGGTGACGGCTGAGTGGAGCAATTCTGTTCGTCCAATTCAGTGGAGATGCCACTGGTTAGAGTTGCGTATGAAGGAGCTTTCATCTCAAGTATCAAAGTATGACAGGGAGCTTGCTCTAATAAAGAAACAAAAGGAATCACAACAGGCAGTAAGCAAAGCAAATGGTACTATGTCAGAATCGATGAAGGTTCACAAAGTCCATGGAAACAGTATCATGAAGCGGAGAAAGAGGAAGAGGCATGAAGAAAAACATGGATGCGTCCTTGTACATCAACAAGCACCGGATATTGTCTTACTACCATGGTCTGGCATCCAATTATATCTTTTTTTCGTAGGGATAGGGCATCAGTTTATCTGTGTTTGTGTTAATTTTGCATCAGGTTTCGTTCTTAATGACAACAGTTCTTTAAATTTTGCAGAAAAACAAAATAAGGGAGCTCAAACCGATGGTGTCATAGTTGATGACAATTGTGGCACAGGTATGGATGTATCTATCTAGTATCTTGTCAATCTTTTCAGTGAAGTTAAAATGGAAAACATAATAAGTAGCAAAGGTACACCATTAGACAGAATTAGCTCTTGACTCAGTTGTGAGAAAAAAAGTTGCTTTTGTTACACCATACACGCACGCTATCAAAGGAATCCACGATACTTTGTTTCAAAAAAAAAAAAGGAATCCAGGATATCTAATATAACCTTGGTGCCCCAGTTTTTTCTTCACCGCGATGGAGACCTGCGCATCTTTGTATTAAGAAGAAAAAGGGCCAAGAACTCTTTCAATGCACACCGAGTGTTTTCAAGGCGTCGGTCGAACCTGAACGCCATGGGACCGTCCAGGGGCGATTAATCCAATTAATCCCGATTAATCGACAAGTCGACACTACCAAACCTGGACGCCATGGGACCGCCCGAAGCGATTAATCGTGGTTAATTGGACGTCTTGAAAACAGGGACACCGACACACCCTTGATTTTAAGAAAAAAAAGCGCCCTTTTTTTGTGCGACAAAACACGATCTTGGCGATTCCTATTTTTGCTTTTTCGTTTTTTAGACTATACCAGTCTCCTAGAGACCTTTGATTTTACTTTATTAATATATGGCAATAAAAGTATAAAACTTACAATTGCTTGAAAGCACATTACATAGCAAATTTTTTAATGTCATTTTATGTGATAAATCTTAATGCTTACATGTACTTTTGTGGTCTTGGTTTTTAAAGTTGGAAAGTATCCAGGCAAATATTCTCTCTATCCAAAGTATGTAGGGTGTATTTTATTTTGGCACAGTGTTCAAAACTAAACCTTTTTTAACCGGGATTGAAAACTAGACTTTTGACCATTATTTTCTTGCAATAGTGTTTACATATTGCAGCTATAACTCGAATTCAGTGTGAAAGCACTTTGAAATGTTTACGTAGCTGTATAGTATATATACAAGTAATACATAATTCGACTAAGCTTATATCAGATATATGAACTTTGAATTTCCAAAAACATACCTTACATAATTTTAGAGCTATTTTATATAGCCATTTGATAAAATGTGTCCAACGTTTTTCTGACCCTCTATGGTTTTATTGGATATTATGGTAGGTTTCCCATTTTTGGATAGATCAATTGACATGCATAACCAATTGAGGTTTAGTTAAATTGGCCATGCAGAAACTGTAATTCATCTTTATTCTCTGCCTAATTAATTGTCATGCAAGTGCTAACTGTATATTTGGTTCATTCTGATTGCAGTCGATGGTAGTACCAGAGGTGGACTTGACACTGCCACATTGCTTGATTCCGAGGATTATGGTATGATTTGCGAGCAACGGACTTTACAGGATATTCTCTTGGCAATTGATGGGGCTCAATCTCGAGTTCATCTGCTGAAAGAACGTCTCAGCAAGGCTCATTCTGAAGGAGAAAATTTGGCATTTTCTGGGGATGATACTAATGTCAGGGTGGCTCGGAAGAGACAGCGTACTCAAAAAGCACTCATTCTCTTATACAAAGTCTCGACATACTAAACCACAGAAAAAAGAAGAATCTAAACATTTTGCTGAAGGATGATGATGGACAAGCTCTTTCAGGAGGATCTGCTTTGCCTGATGCTCATATAATAGGTACAAGTAGGAGTACTGAAGAAAGAAGTGGAGAGTGCAATCACTTGAGGGACAAGGCCATCACATTCGACCTACTGTTGGGTAGTGGCAATTCCATAACAAATAATGATATTGGGGATTTATACAAAGTAGTAAGTCTTGGCCCTTTGCTTATTCTTATTCCTAATTTATTTATTCATTGCTTGTTTGGAGTTGGGTTGATACTCTGAGAATTGCTGCTAACACATTGAATTTGGATCGTCTTGTATGCACATTAAGCTTGGGATGTATAAATTCCCCATTTACTATTTCTAGAGAAAATAGTCGAACATTATACTGCATTTCTTAAAATATTTCAGGGATGGCTGCTTTACTTGACTGCATTTAAATTAAAATAGCATTATACCCATGTACGCAAATACTGTTCCCCGTAGAAACCTGGATGTGTAGTTATGTCTTGGATATGAGGTAGGGGGCTTAAAATTATTAGGATGTTTGTAAATTAGATCCATAAAGAATTTCTACATCTACTTTGTTAGCATAGATACAAGATATCTCTAGTGAAATTTGCAGGTTATAAGATTGAAGCCATCAGGAGAGCAATGTGATGAAGCAAGTTATTTTTAAATTTGTTTTTACAAACACAAAAATACTATAGTATATTATTTTTTATGACTACATTTTGAAAGCTGTATGGTAGTTGTGCATCTAAAACTGTTTCACTGAATTTTGAACCAATTCCCAGAAATAGTGAACGTGTTAGCTTATTGGGCAATATATTTTTGCACTGGCATTTAGTTGATACTACAGTTTCTTTTCTTTTTCTGTAGAACACTGATGATGTCCTCATAGACAATCAAGCTGCCAATGAAGCTTGTGAGCAGTTTCATACGGTCAAGCATCTGCCTTCTGGAAGTTCGTCCCAAAGACCAGAACATTTCTACTCCAACAGAAATGAAGAATAATTCTCCACCAGTGGAAGTGAAGAACACTTGTGCTCCAGTAAAAGTTGAGAGCATTTGTGCTCCAGTTGAAGTAGAGAGCACTTCTGCTCCAGCATTGGAGCAAGAATCATTCCTTGAAAAGTCACCCTTGAGGAAGCCTGTCTCCTCCCCTGGGAGCAGGCAGGAGGAACCTAAGAAAAGGCGGAAGAAGAAAGGCTCTTTCTTTACCAAGAAGGAGAAGAAAGAGGCCTCGAAAACACCTGATGCAAAGGAAAAAACTGATGGCATGTCCTCAGCTGCAAAGAACCAAAGGAGCACGCCCTCTGATGCAACAGGGCCGGGTGGAAAGAAGCGTAAATCTGCAAATGAACCTGCAGATGCAAAGCATAGATCTTTGAACTCATCCTTGGCATCGAAGGAGAAGAAAACTGGGAAGCCATCCTCAGCAGTGAAGAAGCAGAAAACTGAAAAATCAACGGCAGCTGCGAAGGCGCGAAAGGATGAAAATGCAGGTTCAGCAGCAAAGAAGCAGAAAACTGAAAGCTCATCCTCCACGGAGAAGAAGCTAGAGGCCGCGGGTGCCCCCTGAAGTTGCAGGTTTCGAAGGCTGTACTGGTCTCTGTAAATAGCAGGAGGAGCCAAAGGGTCCGTAAGCCCAAAGTTTTTGCTGAATGAAAAGCAGATAGAAATGTCTTAGGCTCTCTGATGTGTATGTATCTTGTAGCCTCGCCACCAAAATTGGTGGCCATATCATCAACATAGGAAGTGCTGGATCGCCGCATAAGCTAGACTTTAGTGTACATATATCAGCTCTGCCTAGGTGGAAGAAAGTCTCACCCAATTGTAGATTTGTTGGTTGGTTGGTTGTTCTTAACCCTTCTCTTCTGGGGTGTCATCAGATTAACAATGTCATGCTGTGTTACCGTTATATCAAAAATGAATAAAAAAAAAAAAAATATTCCATGCAACTGCAACTTGTCTTGTCGCATCTTTGTGCCTTTAACTTGATGGTGTTTTGGTATGGTTCGTCTTTGCAAATAAACAGCATGTGCGTTTTCAACCTTGAAAGCAAGATTGACAGCCGTGGTCTCGAGGAAGACTGAAACAGAGAAGAACAGAAGAGGCATTGGCTCGTACGTTGCCAGGCTAAGCTTGCTGTTGCTAAGCAGTGGTAGGACGTGACTAGATACTGGTACTCCATTAACGAACACAAGGACTCTATGCACCTAACGTCCTTGAACCTTGGCCATGTGAACTCTGAGCCCGTACCATTTCTCTTGATCAGACATTGGCCGTCTCATCTTGCGATGTTTCTGTTGTAGTTGCAGGCACCATGAATCGATCCAGCTACTTCACCACTGCTTACTGTGCCAGCCAGGCTGCTACCACAGGCGAAAGGATGGAGGACCACGTATGATGCAGCGAGCTGCCTGCCTGTGCAGTTGTGCTGATGGATGTGCTGATGGATGAAGCCTTGCAATTATAACTCCTATATGGGAATGTGCATGGGCCGAAGTAAAATGCAACTGCCAGTTGATTGGCCATGTTTGGAACGCCAACTGTTCTCTTTATAACACATTTTCAGCTAGTATTGATTTTTCTCAGCTAGTACTGATCTTGCTCGATTCAGACAACCGATGCGATCTGAGTACTCGCCAGTGATGGAGTTCGTGGCTGTTGAAGGATGGCCAATGGACGACGTCGATCTGAACTTTACTGCCAAATTAGCAGAGGGCCACTGGAAGAATTGCCATTGCAGCACTGGAGCTTCAATAGTAGTACTCCGTTTGTGGGTGTGACTGCCAGGGCAGGTAGCTAGTAGGAAGCTACTGTAGAGCTCTGCTCACGTACCTGCCTGCCTGAGCATCGTCCAACAGCCTTCACGTCGCACTGTACGCCTGGCTGGAATCATCTTTTTGCATCAGAGGAACAAGTGCAACACAGCTGAGACAAAATGGTAAAAAAGAATGAAATGGCTATTTGTTACTCCTTCCGTCCAACAAGAATCACTTTTCAAGATCAAATAATTTCAAGTTTGGTCAAATTTATAAAAAGTACTAGTATTAGGACATCAAATGAATATTATTTTTATTAATTATAATATATATTTTAACATTAAATATGTTTTGCAATATAAATATTGATATTATTTTCTATAAATTTACAAATCTAATAAAGTTTGACATGTCCTGTACTAGATTACTTTTTTTTTGAGATAGAGGGAGTACATGGATGTTTTTTGTCTTTCCTTCACTCTCCCAACTATTTTTCACTTAATCTTTTCTTCTTTTCCAACTACCGTGGAGATTCAGTGCTCTTCTCGGTCTCCACCGAAATTTGATTTCAGGGATGGGTTGGAGAGTTGGGAACAATTCGTCTGATATCTACAAAATCAATGGTAACGACAAAATTCTTCAAAGTAATTTGGCTCATGAACCCTTGGACTATATATAATATAAATATCAAACAATGGTAAATTTCTTCAATTAATGGGATTGCCTGAAAAATATTTCGTTAGTTATTGGATATGTGGCTTGTTCTTTTTGGGGAAATTATGAGTTTTTTTTTTTTTTAGGTATTGGATATGTGTGTCATGTATCATGTTTTACCCAAAGTGTGACGTCCTACTAGCTTTCTTATATTTTTGTAATTGGGATGTTGATTCTCTCATTTAAGTGATTCTTTGAAATAAACTAAAAGGTTGAGAGCTAAACAAATAACTTCTCCTAATTCATAAAGTGATTTTCCATTGTGATTTTTGAGAGTTTATGCTAAAAAATCAATGAGAATTGTTTTCAACCGCCAAATTACTTCTCTCAGGTAATCAATTTCCATAGAGAATTAGAATCATCTGAAGCTCTATCAAATATTCCCTTAGACCGACCTTGTAGAAATGTTCCTTGGTGTCCATACCTTTGGATCGATGTGATCTTTCATGTGAGCATTCAAACATTTGAATTGGATGATGCACACCTTGAAGAAATTATCATGAGAGCAATCATAATAACAGGCTATAAGCAGAGACTTAGTGCCGAGATGGACAGATAATAGAGAGATGAGAAATGGGTCAGCTTAGACGTAAGAAAGAAACAAAAAAAAATTACAGAGAAGAAGAGCTAACTAGCATATTAAATTATTAATGGGTGAGTGATAGGCTGTAAAAATTATCCTTATGGCTATATTATTCTTTCTTTAGTTGGCCGAGCTTTTTGTTTTCATGTTTCTACGCTTGCACTTTCAGGTTCTTGTGAAGTCGGACGGAAACCAACAGGCAACGGATCATCAGAGAATTTGGTTGAATACTCCTACAGGAAATAAGTAATTTCCTGTATGAATTCCGCTGTCCATCTCTATCATGGGCCGTACCCGCTTACGTCACAGTTTCTCGATACCTTCCTGTAGTCCTGGGCCCCGAGTAGTTGGGAGAAACCAAAGCCTGACGCTGACGGACAGGCATTGAATTCGCTACCTGTACTTTGAAACATCATGAAGCGCCGTACATTCTTTCACGAAATACTGCGAGATTAGAATAATATACAAAATTCATCAGGAGTAATAGGATCTTGCTCATTCATTTATCTTCCTTCATCGCCTCAAAAAAAAAAAAAAATCTTCCTTCATACGGACACCGTATTAAAAAAAAAGGATTTTGGTATCAATTTATCCATGTAGTTTGTGAGCTGAAGATGCGTGTGTAGTTTTTAAAAAAAAAAAAAAAAACTCTTTGTCAAAATGTAGGTAACCTGACTTTTGGGTGCTAGGTTAGGGATAGAAGAGTAAATAAATACTCACTTCGTTCTAAATAGAATGCAATTTTTACTTCTCAAGGAGTCAACCAATTTCAATTTTGACTACAAGTGTGTTCACATCATAAAAAGTGAACACAAAAAGTGCCAGTAGTACCGTCACATCAAATCTTTTAACGTATAAATGGGCATTAAATTTAAATAATAAAAAAAAACTAATTGCATAATTTGACCGAAAAGTATGAAAACGAATCTTTTTGAGTCTAGTTAGTCTATGATTGGACAATAATTACCAAATACAAACGAAAAAAAGTACTACAAAGAGCTTAACCCAAAATATTTCACCAACTAAACACCCCTACATATTCACAAGAAAATACTAACAGATACAATACAAAATAAGCATCATTAAATTGATCATGGAATATATTTACGTAATAAATCTTGGTGAGACTTAATACTAATGATTATAAACTTACTTACACTTTACCATATTTGACCGGCAAGATCCCATTATTTTTTGGGGCAAAGGGAGTACAACGAATAACAGTGTGCAGGCCCAATAAATGCTCATCGTCGTACTGTCGTTATAGTGTGGGCTGCCAGTGCCGGGCCAACATTGAACTTATCGATCATGAATCATGGTACAATGGCGTAGCTGTAAAAACTAAAAACCGCCATCCGAACGTTGGAAAATAAAAAAAGGACACGGATATCCCAACACGACATTACATATATAGGCGCCGTACCTGCCAACTGCCCAGTGCCCACCCACATATACAAGGACATGGATCGATCACGTCCACTCACGGAGGAGATCACACGGACACGTTTGAGTACATACTAAATTTTTGATATACATAGCTGCATAGTCGTGCATACCATTACAGTGATACACCAAATCCACAAATAACATGATCAGTTCACAGCTAAGGAAGATCATCATAAATTCCATATAATATGGTAAATTAAATATATAAGCAAACATAATATTACTCCCGTGATACGTATCGGAGGCGTATGTGTATGGTTGACGTATCCGTATACGGGATACGGCTTCTGCGTAGGAGGAGAGTCCAATAAAAGTGGCGCCGGCGCCTGCCCTCCCCCTTCACCGCTCCATTGTTTTCATCCCGCACCGGGGGCAGGCGGCGGCGGGCGGTCCGATACCGACCAACGCCACCGGTCCTCTCTCCGGCTGCCTCTCCCTCCCCTTGCTTCCACCTCCTCCCTCTACCTATATCCATCCACCCACACCCACCCACCCAGACCCAGCACCGCAAGTCCCCCAGCAAGCAAGATGGTGCACCCGATTGCGGAGGCCGACGAGCGGAGCCCCTTCGGTCAGCTGACGCCGGACGAGTTCTACGCGCGGCACGGCGTGACGCACACCACCTCCTCCTTCGTCAACCCACGGGGGCTCCGCATCTTCACCCAGCGCTGGGTGCCCACGTCCGCGGCGCCCGCCGTCCTGGGCGCCGTCGCCGTCGTGCACGGCTTCACCGGCGAGTCCAGCTGGATGGTCCAGCTGACCGCCGTCCACCTCGCCGCCGCGGGATTCGCCGTCGCCGCGGTCGACCACCAGGGCCACGGATTCTCCGAGGGCCTCCAGGGCCACATCCCCGACATCGAGCCGGTCCTCGACGACTGCGACGCCGCCTTCGCGCCGTTCCGCGCCGACTACCCGGCACCACTCCCCTGCTTCCTCTACGGGGAGTCGCTCGGCGGCGCCATCGCGCTGCTGCTCCATCTCCGGAACAGGGACCTGTGGAAGGACGGCGCGGTCCTCAACGGCGCCATGTGCGGGGTCAGCGCCAGGTTCAGGCCGCCGTGGCCGCTCGAGCACCTCCTTGCGGCCGCCGCCACCGTCATCCCGACCTGGCGCGTCGCCTTCACCAGGGGCAACATCCCCGAACGCTCCTTCAAGGTGGACTGGAAGCGCAAGCTCGCGCTCGCCTCCCCGCGCCGCACCACGGCGCCGCCCAGGGCCGCCACGGCGCTCGAGCTCCTCCGCGTCTGCCGCGAGCTGCAGCAGCGGTTCGAGGAGGTACAGCTGCCGCTCCTCGTCGTGCACGGCACCGAGGACACCGTCTGCGACCCGGCCTGCGTCGAGGGAGCTCTACAGGCGCGCCGGGAGCAGCGACAAGACGCTGCGTCTCTACCCAGGGATGTGGCACCAGATCATCGGCGAGCCCGAGGAGAACGTCGAGAAGGTGTTCGACGAAATTATAGACTGGCTCAAGGCTCGCGCCGCCGCCGCCGCCGCCACCGCCACCGCCACCGTCGGCGAGCAGTAGTTTGGGCACGCCGCCTGCGTGTCCCCCATCATGGATTGATCTTCAACCGCGCGTGGTCCATGAGTCACGGATTCTATTCGAGAGGTGTTGTTCCTTCCCTGCGTAATATCAAGTACGGGTCCAGCAATAAACTTGAACTGAATTTGTTTTGGCTTCAATGCTTGCTATGCTTGCTATGATGAGATCTTTTCTGATACAGTAGTGCGGAGTGCGGACGATGAATGAATCTTGGCATGTTCGCTTGATTCTTGCCCCACATCATGTTCGCTTCTTGTCCCCAACCACCCACACCCATAGTACTGCAGCGGTTCAAGTGGTTGTCGGTTGTCCGCTGGGAGTTGGGGATTGAGACCTGGGAGTGTAAATGTAATAAATCAAAATGTGCGCCTTTTTTAAATAAAAAAGAGTTGCTATATTTTAAGCGCCTGAAAAAAGATTTCAGGACGACGAATCTCAACCACATGATCGAAACGAACGTTTTAGATTAGCTGCCTTCTTCTTCCTCTCGCCGGCATTTGTTCATCTTCTTCCTTTCGCCGGCCATTGTTCATCTTCTTCCTCCGCCGCCCTCTGGTTTTTCGCGCTCCCGCCACCCGCCACCACCCGCCGCGGGCGCTAGGGTTATTTGGAGCTCCGGCGAGCTAGGGCCGCGATCTCCGGGCGAACCCTAGCGCCGCGGCGGCCACCCTCTTCCCCCCACGAGAGAATCACATATCACGGAGCTTTCTATAGGAAGAACAACTCACGAGAGGGAGGAGGAGGAGGAGGAGGAGATGCTCGCCGGATGGGAGGGGAAAGGGTGGAGGAGCCACCGGAGTTGAGAAAGACGACCGTGGGAGACGAGGACGTGTGGGAGGCGCGTCGCCTGAACAGCCCCCCCCGATTTCAAGCTGTGCAATAGAAAAAGTGATAAAAAAATGTGCTACTTTGGGTTAGGTATATCGCTCACTGATCAGCGGCAGCTGTTGAAAATAAACCACAAATATTTTTTATATATAATAATAATAAAATGTCTAGGTCGGTAGCTCCAACGGTTAACAATATCCATGAGTTTAGCAACTCTCAAACTTGTATTGGAAAGGAAAAAATATCAATCTCTAACCGTTCCCGATACTTGACTTCCAATAACCAAATTTAGGCTCATCCGGTAAAATGAACATTACGATATCTTAAACATCATACATATTTTTTTTAACCACAAATATAAATCATATATTATATATAATGGCAACACTTCTATCTAATTTTCTTTGTTTTCATAACGCCGCCATATATCCTTGGTTAGATCCTTATTGACTTGCCTATGTGTTTATCGAGCTTTGATAGCAGAATTCCTCTAAAGCACATCTGCGGAAGCATGAATTAGGGTTGTCGCTTGTATGCACTTCAGGTGGGAGCACTATTGCTGCACTCGGATTGTCATTTAAATCCAATGAAACTCTAACCAATTCCTTCTCATCTTCCACCATCATATTGTGAAGGATGACACAAGCATTCATTATGTTGACAACGTCCTCTTGCTTCCATAACTTTGAAGGTCCACGAACAATATCAAAGCGTGATTGTAGAACGCTAAATGCGCACTCGACATCTTTCCTCGCCCCTTCTTTCACCTCTACAGCCCCTCAGTCCGCTGAAGACAAACTATTTGCATTGATGCAAGAAGGAAAAAAACCATCTTCTCCGCCGTGGACGGCGGTCCTTTCCATGCGACGTCGCGACCACAAATGCCGACCCATATATTCGAACGAGTCTCAATGCGATTGGATGCCCGCGACCTTGAGATGATCGGGGATGCCCATCGACTTTGGCGCCACGGACAATGTTGGGTCCGATTTGGATTTGGGAAAACCAGATTCGATTCACACTCGAACCGAGCCCATGCATCTTCTCTTATTTAAAGCAGCCCCGTCCCGTCCGTCCGCCTGATGGAGCGAGCAAATAGGCCGGGAATTAACCACGCAGGAGTCTCCACGAGATGAAGAAACAGCAGCGCAGCGCCGCCGAGGACATGCTCGCGGGCGTGCTCGCCGCTACTGGCGCCGCAGCCCGGGGTGTGCCACAAGGCGTCGCAAGGCTGCACGCCCGTCATCGACAGCACGGGGCCGCCGCGGCGCCGACCTCCCCGCTCTCCATGTCCGGCATATTCATCAACTTACGCATGTTTGGGGCCCGCCCGAGTTCTTCTCCCGTCTTGGCGCCGGCGCCACGACGGAGACCTCGCCAGCTACGCACCAAGGGACATTGTCGTCGGCCAGCGCAATGGCCTCCTCCTAGGCTTCGAGGCGTGGTTAACCCCGTTAGTCGCTGGACCAGCAACTTGGTGAGTAATCAGCTCACCTCTCGCTCTCTAAACCCCCCCCACACACAGAGCTGCTCTTGTTTTCGAATATGGTGGCAAAGAAGCTCTATATCTTTATTATCTTTTCTCAAACATATACATACAGACTCAAGACTAGCTGAAGCTAGAGATAAACTAGCAACCCTTCCAGGGGCTAGAAACCTTTACAATCTCTTAGCTATCTAGCTAGCTCAAGATTAGCTGAAGCTAGAGACAAGCTAGCAACCCTCCCATACAGCTCAAGGCTACTCTCGGGGCTAGCTCCCTTTCGATCTCTAGCTTTACGGCTTCACATCCGAAGCTAGCACTCAACTAACCTTCTAATTTTCTAGCTTCAATACACATACAGCTCAAGGCTATCTGAAGCTAGCAACCGGTACAATATAAACTCTACATTTGTGGCAAACCCTGGACCTGCTAGCTTAGCTTACAAAGGAGGTATGCAAGTCCTTATATAGACTTTGCAAACCGTCATACAAGTTGTCAAATCCAACTTTACCACTTACAACTCATGCTTAACTAAGCATAGCTAGAATACTCTCTTTACAACTCATCGCTAGCTCATAGCAAAATCCAAATTCACTTCTTCTTGTTTACCCATCTAGTTTCCACACGCTTCTACTAATTTCTTAACCAATTCAGATTGGCCTTTCTTACCTCAAGAGAGCAAATTAATCTCCAACAATCTCCCCTTAATTTGTTTTCTTGAGAAATCTTGTCTTTTGCAACAATTCTCTCTCAACAAAATCTCTAGGAAAACTTCCTTCTCCAATCTTCATCCTCTTTCTTGACTACCAAATGCTAGCTAACCATTAGCTCATGCACCAAGTCATTTTTCTCTTGACTTCTCGTGTCCATAGATGCATGTAGATGCATCTATTCATCTCTTATGACAAGATTATTTTCAACAAACCCTGCCACGCGACAGTGGGCGCCCTTGCCTCTGCTCCCACCTCCGTTTCTGGAACTGCCCAGCTGCCGATACCTGGCGTTTGACCCGGCCGTCTCGCCGCACTACGAGGTGTTCTTGATGCAACTCGTTCCTGCTACTCCTCCTAGACGGTTTCTGCCTCGAGATGACCCGGTAACAAGGACAAACTCAGCAGCAGCAGACTGGCCTCCGTCGCTGTGTGAGACACTAGTATTCTCGTCGAGGACAGCACGCTGGGAGCAGAGGTCATTTGTCCGGCAAGGGGAACCTGCGGGAACCATAGCCGACATAGCGCGGGCTAATCCATATGGCTGGCAGAGCTTCAGTGTGTATTGGCACGGAGCACTCTACGTGCTGCAGAACAACTTCTTCTGCAGAATATCATTGGCTACAAACGAGTACCAGGTCATTAAACCGCCGGTGAAAAATGGACCAGGCAGCCACTCTGAATGCTACCTAGGAAGATCCAAGAAAGGGGTGTACTGTGCGATACATGATCACAAGTACCAGTTCCGGGTATGGATCCTCGACGAGTCGTCTTCTGGTCATCAGATGAAGTGGGTGCTAAAGCATCGGAACAACAACCTTAAGAAGGCGTTGGCGAGTCTGGACTACTCTTATCAGCCAAGTACCAGACCATGAAGCCTGGTCTTTCGAGGACATCAACTATTATGCTAGATTCCCGGAAGAAAAACACGGCCAAGAAGATGGTAGCGATGACCAAGAACAACCACCGGTGAAGCCCGAAGTCAGATGTACCATACTTGGGTTTCATCCATTCAAAGAGATTGTGTACCTGAGCAACTGCTACAGCGTCGGACTAGCCTATCATCTAGACAGTTCCAAGGTCCAGTACTTGGGTAACATGTGCCCAAAGCTCTATGGTCAGATCGCTGGGAATCACGCAGATATTGATTCAGCTTTCGTGTACACGCCTTGCTGGATGGAGAATTCATTTATTACTACAGGCTCCACTTGAACACACCAACTACGTCGATTACGTACTCATGTTATTTAGAGCATTGCATCAAATTCTTTTGGAGCATTGCAACATAAGAGTATGATCACAAGTTTCAGTTACGGGTATGGATTCTCCACAAATCTTCATCTTCTGCACGTCACATGAAGTGGGTGCTAAAAGCATCGAAACAACCTTAAGAAGGCATTGGCTCGTTAGAGACCTTGTGAGTTGTGATCATCGGGCACGGGCAGCATCGCAGGTCCTTTCGTTCCTCCATCTCGGGATTGTTATCGGTCCCTGAAGCTGGGTGGAGTGGGCCTAGTCTTACGCTTATCCGTGGCCCAACATTTCTTCTCTTTACAACGTCGCCTGGCCGGCCTTGGGTGCATTTGATCCATTGTAGACAGTTGCAAGCTTGCAGCCTAGTCCTAGCAGCTAAACGGCATTTGTTTATCCAAAGTATCAAGCGGGGGCTCAAGAGTCATGAGAATTATGTTTGGCTTGTTTTCCCCCTTTTCCAATGTAAATAATTAATGTTACAACGTCATCCACTTATTAATAAAACATAAAATCCACAATGACTGATCAACAGCCTGAGGAACACTTAATCACAGGTTTATGGATGGTTCCTACATAATATACCAGAAAAGGTGAACAGGATGAGCTCAAATCAAGTGGGCACATGACCTCATCATTTACAAAAGATAAAAAGCATTGAGAATATGATTTTCAAGATTGTTTATCGTACTTTCCAGTACGAGAGGAACCAACTAATGACTGAGTGAGTGACTGAGTCCCATGTCGACCTGGAACTTTGTCGGTCATTAGTACTTCTTCCGGGTTGGTCGGCCTAGATGATCAGTAAAAGTTTTGTAGACATTTTGACGATATCATTCTTGGAACATGGACACAAATCTTGTATCAATCCCACAGGGAACTATTGCATCCCGGTGGATCTAAGGGCGTCTCAATGGTGACCAAATAGCTAGCTAAGAGGAATTCTATTGGCTATCAATGATACTTTACAAATAGCTAGCTAGATGAGGTATAAAAATAATATAAAAGTAACATGTTGATTGGCTATCGAGGGAGAGAGACCAAATAGCTAGCGACTCTCAAATAGCTAGCGACTAATAAATATCTAATCTAGCCCGCTCTCCCTAAAACATCTCTCTCACATAACTCTCAACTATAGTGTTTATTTTTTTCTTATTTAGATGTCTCATCTAGCTAGCGATTTGTAAAGTGATATTAATAGCCAATAGAATTGTTTCTAGCTAGCGATTTGGTAACTCATTGGAGGCACGCCCTAACGGACTAAACTTTTGCTTTCCAAAGGTGAATAAAACCTATATGCATAGTGCATAGGCTTCTAGAATCTACTCCATATTGAAGCTAAACAAAATATGAATTCATGGTGGATGCTAGGCAGACTAGACCAAGGTGGTTTTGGAGCAAAAAGCTAAGGAAGCCGGTCATCAAGATGGAGACGATTTCTTAGAAAAGTTAGTTTTGAGGCACTAAAATAGCTAATATTGATTTGTATTTACTATTTAAAATTAAATTATAAACAAAACTATTTAGCAAAATTATTTTTAAGTAAGGAAATCTAAATATTATTATAATAATAAAGCTACCTGTCCAGCTGTTTACTCGTGCCACCATACTAAGTTACTAATTGTACATAATATAATGGAGAAATTATTGAAAGGGTTTTGTTTGGATCTCCTAGACTTGATGACAATAGAATTCAAATAGTTGGATTCTTAAAATTCGACCACCAAATTATGAGAATTTTATCATCCGCCTCTATCCTACTATTGGAGGTATTGGATGTGAACAATGCGAGAGACATACTCTACCATAAAGTCTAAGCCTATTTATTACTCGGTATAGTCTAAGCCTATTTATTACGGGGAACATATCTAGTGCAAAGCAACCCTCCGTGCAACCTATGCAAACCTAATGGGCCACGGAATATAGATCCAAGGGGGTATGAGGTGATAACCACTAGAGAGGTGGGAGGGGATTTGCAAAAGTGTGATTAGAGCGGGGGTTAATTGTAAAAAATACCTAACCCTTAGATCAGCATCCTATGACTCAGTTAGAAGTTTGCATAGGTTGCGGGAGGGTTGGTTTACACCGATACGTTGCCTTATTACCGCCTATATATTATACTCCCTCCGTTTCAAATTATAAGTCATTTTGACTTTTTTGATTCATCCATTTTGCTATGTACCTAGACATCTATTTTACTATGCATCTATTTATGGAAGAGAAAGGAAGAAAAATCAAGACTCCAAGACTCCAAGTCTTATCAAGACTCTAAGGGCACTCATAATGTAGACCCTACATAGAGTCTAATACTATTTATTACCTCGAAGATATCACGAGGAGTATAAATAAGACTTGAAGTCATAGGTTTTCTTCCTCTCCACATCAGCAAAGTACAATAAACATGAAGGTAATAATGATAGAGTCTACATTATGAGTGCCCTAAGTCTTGTTTAGGGCACTCCCAATAGAGTATTAATAGTAGTTTCTATCTCTATTAAATAGCTTGTCGACTAAGCAAAATGGTGATGTGGCAGCCCTAATTAATGAGGAAAGAGAGCACAAATCATAGAAATTGTTTTCTTATGGAGAAACCATGTCTACTCTTGACCCAATGCACAAGAAACCATGAATTTGCCATTGGGGGAGAAACCACTAATTACTATCGGTTAATGCAACTCTCCCCATTGGTGGAATTCGGAGAGAAAGAGAAAACAATTATTATTCGAAGACACTACATGATTTCTTTTGTTATGGAAACCGTGTTAGTTTCATCTATTGGGACTGCCTTCCATGTTTACGGTAACTTTCAGACCTTTTCGGGTAATAAATAGTCTTAGGCTTTATGATATGGTAGAGTCTGTATTGTGAGTGTCCTTATTTTACTATCTTAAGTTCTTGTCTAAAAAAGACTTCATTTTCTTTATTGCAAAATCCTGATTTTTTACAATAACTGTCGAGAATCAAGACATCATATCTTTAGTAGATCTTAGCATGCTCATACTATCCTTTTGTAAAATATAAGGATTGTCAAAACCAAAATTCCACTTTCACCCCTTGCCTTGGAGTCATCATTTGGTCCAGGATCCTTCCTAAAGCTGATGCTGAACTTATTTCAAGATAACAGTTGACTGTCCATGAAGAAGCAACATATAATTAAATGGAGAAATGAAAAAAATATATAATAATGATAAACCGCTAGTGGTATCGCTTGATGACTTGTGTCTCTATGCAATGTCCGAATTCAACAACCAACGCCCGTTTCCATCTACATGTCCTTGACCATCTCTCTCTCTTCCTATATACCGTTGACCCACCACTCACAACAGCTAGCCACGGTTTTGCAGCAAAACACGTGCCCGAAACCAGTAACCACGTGTACAACGAATACTCCATCCGTCCAAAACAGGTGCTCGTCATGTACACCGAAGAGTCAACCAATTTAAAATTTAACTAAATTTATAAAAAATACTATTAGCATTTATGTCTATTGATAGATTTATTTTGAACTACTAATATGCATATATGGTATCATAAACATTACATATTGCTTTTTTATATATATATATTTAGTCAAACTTGTAATTGTTTGACTCTTCAAACACTTGATGATTGTTTATTTTAGAACAGAGGAGTACTATTTTATTTTTATTTTTGCAACAGAAAGGCCATGTGTGTTTGTATAATTTTTATAATCTTATATAACTTATTTTTTTTTGTTGTATGAATCCATCTCACGTTCGCTTATTGCATTATTATCGATATTTAAATCCTCTGTACGGACGGAGCTAGTAATTTTATTTAGTGGGGGGGGCTCAATATTGTTGTCTGTTAAGTACTTGATTGAAAGAGAAAGATATATAAAACATGGTTTTAAAATGAGGATGTGCTTTATTTGGTGCTTTACTAAGCTGTGCTCTCGCTAATGTTTTCGTTGCCAATCATTTATAAAGTAAGTGTTGCAATTGTGAACTCGATAGCTATGCATGTGATGCTACGCTATACCCAGATCATTTAAGCATGAAAACAACTCTAATTTGGCGTACAATTTTATTAACTCAATCATTTTGTGGTACGTCTAAGAGTGAATTAGATACACATAAGGTCTATCATTTGTTATAATTGTGTGAGAGTTCTTGACTATTTGTCTAACTTTATTTTTCGTATGTACGAGTTTTGTCATTTCATGGTGTGTTTGGTTTGTAGAAGCAAACAATATGAAACCATATGATTCTCAGATTCCGACCCAAAACCATTGGTTTTGTTTGATGCATAGAATAGATCGGTTTGTCACCAACCCATTCCCTCTACTAGTAAGAGGTCACGAGACTGAAATCTCATGTTTGGTTTTGGAAATTGATGACACACTTGTGGTACTAATCCTTTGCTCTAAGTGTGGCTTATGAGATAGGATTAGATGGATGACAAGGAGCATGATGATCATGAACATGGACAATGTCGGTGGACTTGATGGATCGTCAAGCTCGGTGATCGGCTTGAGAGGAACCCGGGAGATCAAGGCAAAGGTATCTTGATAGGGTTTTCCTTTCGGTGATCAAGACACGATAGAGCGTGTGATCACATTATAGGATAGATAGCCGACTATCAAGAGGGAATGCCGCGACAATCCTTTGGTCAAGTGCTTCTAGGTCCAATTGACTTGCATTTGCATTTAGGACAATGAGAGCACTAACTTCGATCTTGCCTAACTTATCGACGTGGTAACATTGGTGATAATGTGGTCATCTTGACGTGTTGACAACCCTTGGCAAGAGGCGAAGCAAGGTTGAAGCAAAGAGCAAAGAAAAGATGAAGACATCTTGGTTTCAAGGTGGCCGGACGCTGGGAAAAGTGACGGATGCACGCACGGTGGGTGGCCCGTGGTCGGGTCGGTCGGGAATTCGAGAGCATGTTTTTCGGCCGAGGCGAGATTCGGCCGGACGCATGACCGAACTGGACCGAAGCGCGACCGGACGCATGAAGATTCTTTGTCGGCCGTGGGCCCGATGCTTGTCTATTGTGACCGAGTCTGTGACGGACTCACGGCCGGACTCACTGGTGAGTCGGTCGTAGCGGCCCCGATCGGCCCGCAGAGAACAAATTTTTAGAGCAACGGCTCTATTTCGAGGGAGCTCTATATATACTTGGATGCCCGGTTCATTGAGCTCTCTCTTGCACATTTGAAGCTTCCAACTTGCTATTGAGCTTGTGAGACTCCTCTCCACTCATCTCCCCATCTCTAACTCGGATTCTTGGTGAGATTGAGAGTGATAGAAGTGCATTGCATCATCGGTTGCATCTAGAGGCACTTCATCCTTGGAGAAGCCGCGGGATTCTTGTTTTCTTGGGAATTTGCCCGGTTCCCTAGCGGCTTGGAGCAAGAGGCGGTGTTGAGCTCGAGTGGAGCTTGTTCGAGGCCACACCGGTGGTGATTGTGAGGGGTCGTTCCTTACCCCGCGGGAGATTCGCGAAAGGAGCACTAGTGGATTGCTCGTGGCTTGTTGGACCCTCTCTTGTGTTCGTTTGCTTGAGCTCCCATAGGGGATTTGGCACCGGCCATTAAGCTTAGCATACGTCAAGTGAGTGTGTCGCCACAACGGAGACTTAGCGTGCCGACAAGCACGTGAACCTCGGTGAAAAATCATCGTGTCACTTGTTCTTGCTCGTTGGAGATTTCTTGGTGATCACGGTGATTGGCTACGACCTCGACACTACCGGTGGTATTGTATTCTAGCACCTCTTGCATTACTTTTGTAGTATCTCTTGTTAGGGTGCTTAGTGTGAGTAGCTTGTTTAGTTAACTTAGCCTTGTTAGCTCCTAGTGGTAGATTTAGTTAGTGTATCTTGTCCACCTAGGAGTAACTTAGCAACCTAGCCTTTGAGTGTGATTAGAGATCATAGAATTGCTAGAATTGCTAGGAGGCTTGCATAGCTAGCTTGAAGCATTTGCTTAATTGCTACGCCGTCTTATTTACTAACCGCCTTGCTTAGTGTTGTTTGTAGAATTTTTAATAGGCTATTCCCCCCCCTCTCTCTAGCCATTAGGACCTTTCACGAGACTCATTCCTTCAAAATCCACCGGACAACACCGTCCATGTAAAGTGCCTTTGCGAAAGTGAGTGCTCTTTAAAAAACTAGAGGGAGTTTTAATGGTTTTTGTTTTGTATATAGAAGAGGGCAAATGGCAATGTGCCAAATTTACTAGTAGAGGTCAATTTCCGCAAAACCTTTTTTAAAGAGCACTCACCGCAAAAAGACAATTTATAGATTCATTGACCTCTTCTATATACAAAACAAAAACCATTAAAACTCATGAGACATAGAAGCATAGAAGAATTTCCACAAGGCTACAAATGTAAAAGCACGTTGAGTTGGAGAGCCTCAAATGGGTGTGGGTTTCCATGATAAGGGAGTAAACATGTGCATGCTATGATCTTTTTTCTCATGTTTTTTGTTTCATTAACCCAATCATGTCACAATTATGCATAGCCATCATGATTGACACATGAAACAACAAATTCCAACTCAAGAAACGTACATCGGGCGATTAATCGTCGGTATTAAGGCTTTCGCATGTGAAATGCTCTTAGAACCTAGAGTGAGTGCAGTAGCTTTGATCACCCGACATCAACAAAGAGTCATTCAAACCTCGCACGTAATCAAGTAACTAGATCATGTGATTCTAGATGAAGTCACTCCAAAAACTAAGCATTGTGTAGAGTATGTGTGAGAAGTGAAGAAGTTGGATATTTCTTAAAGCATAGAAACATGCAGTGATCTTACATACATGTTGTGTCCTATCTAGCAGATATAGGTTTCTAACGTAAGTAGATCATCGTATGTGTCATTTTATATGCTTACACAAACAAATGAATCTAACATAAGATTAGAAGGTGATTCAAGAGTTTTTAGGTCTTAGAAAGGGGCAATGCCTTGCCGACATAGCTAGCTCTGTCCATTGTCCCTTTGGTTAGCATCCACCACTTCATCCTCATCATTAGGAGTGCCTTCTTCATTGATCATTTTGTCTCTCACCTAGCCTTGAGCTTCTTGCTGGTACAAAGGCTTGCCTTGAGCTCGATTTGTAGGGCTTGCTGCCATTGGAGTTCATCCTACAAGCACAAGCGACAACAATAGGGAGAGAGGCGATGAAGAAGAATAAGGTGAAGTATTATATTTCATTTGATGAGGCGATTCCAAATATGGCAGTAGGTTCTCAAGTATAGGTACAATCCTCACAAAGTGTATAGGAGCAAGTTCCATCAATATAGGACCCATATATATTCCTCTATTGTGGATGGCCAAATGCCATAGGCAAGAGTAGCTAGAAGAATGTTACCTCAATAAAGTGTACCATGATGAGCGAAACACATGCCATGTGGGTACGGAAGTATAAAACCATGTAGGAGGCAACAATTTATATAGATTCATTGGTCTCTAGTAGTAAATTTGGTACATTGCCCCATATGTACAAACAAGTAATCAATGTGATCTATGAGACAGGAAACGTAGAAGGACTACCACGTGGCCACAACAGAAAGCATGCTGAGTTGGAGAGTAGCAGAAAGCATGCCAAGTTGGAGAGCCTCGAGTGGTGGCGGGGTATTTCCCCAATATGGAAGTAGACATGTACATGCTATGTTTTTATTGCATTAACTGGATCGTGCCATAATTATTGGTAGCCATCATGAATGACACATTAGACCAACAGTTGAGCCATAGCTACAATTAATGGTCCAATTCGTTCAAGCAAATAGGGCAATATCGATCCTTACAGAACGGTAGCAAAGTGTGATACCGGTTCAAAACGGCTACTATGTCATTTCCACCAAATAAAATAATATACATTCGTAATAATCAATTGACTATTGGAACATCAAGCTTATCTGGTAATATGAAACTTCTCATGGCCACCTTGGCGCGTTTGCGAGGGCGGCCTAGCTAGCAGCCCAGCTATGCTTGTCGGCTGTAACTCGCCGTGTCAGCCCAGCGAGCGAGTCTGGCCTCCAGCTGCCAAAAGGAGCCCCTTCGCCTGGCCCTCTGGAAACACCCGAAAGGATCTTTTCCGTGGAGCACGGCTGCCTGTGGTGCAAACTGGCAATTTCGGCCTGGTTTTGGTGCTTTAGCCCGGTTGGGTGATGGTGCACAAACACAACTGGCCCAGGGAGTACAGGGTGGCACGGGCAGGCTCGGCTTGGCTGGCATGGCATGGCCTGGGCCGCACGAGCAGGCTCAGCTGGTCACGGCCACCCTCGTAAACGCGCCCCAAGTGAACCACCAAGCCCTCAAAGTTATATAGTGAACATTATGCCTATCTCTTTTATGTACAAACTCAATGGGTTGACCATAACTTACCAAAAAAAAAAAAAACTGCAAAGGTAAAACAATAATATACATCGAGTTTTTGGTCAGCTCAATGGTGTCTCCAAGGGAAGATTTCAGATTCATCAAGGTATCAACACACGTTGAGACAGCTTCTGATAGCGAACGGCGAGTACTATACTTGTGAAGCAACTGTAGCAGAGAACCTTACTCCAAACGGCTGGTAAGGTCAACGTGACTGTCACTTGAAGGTTGACCACTGCCTGAAAAAATAGCCACCACGGCCACAGTAAGATCCACCCAACAGTGGGGTCTTCTATGTAATCAATGAACGACGTCGACCGCTTTTGTTTTTAACGTGTTTGACCATCCGTCTTATTCAAAATATTTATGTAAATCATAAAATAAATTAATTAATATTCATGTATCTTCATTGATAAAATAAATCATAAAAAAAATAAATTATATTTATATAAAAAATTTGAATGAAACATCGAATAAGATGACCGGAAATGACGACAGTGGGACGGAGGGAGTAATCGCGTTCGGAGAGTCAAAAAGAACTGAAAGGGCCAAACAAAACCGGGGCAGCCCACTCAGTGCAGCTGTTTTTCCCACTCCAGTAGGCGGTATCGGATCTCCTGTGCGTACCCAACCAACCGAAACAGTAGCATTGCCGCCGCACAGCGGATCACAGGCGGTTTTGCGGGACTGTGGGCTCCCACCACCGCTGCAAGGCAGGCGCGGCGGGCAAAACCGGGGCTACCCGCGCCGCTGCCGCGTCGGTCGCAGCCGCACGGGCGAAACCGGCGGCGCAGCGATCGCCCCACAGCTCCCCCCCATAAAGACACCCACCTCGTGCCGTTTTCCCACGGCGCATCGTGGAAGCAGCAAGTGACAAGTGGTTTCTAGACCTGGTAGAGATTGGGATGGAGAGGGGCGACGGGGAGGAGGAGGAGGGATGGCGCCGCGGGGCGGCGTGGTGGGGTCGGCGGCAATGCTGGGGCTGGACATGCGCCTGGCCCCGCAGCAGATGCACCCGGCCGCCGCGTTCCAGCACCAGCACCAGCAGCAGGGTGGGTTCCAGCTGCAGCAGCCTGCGCCGGTGGCGGTGGCGGTGAGGCAGCAGCAGCAGCAGGCGCCGCCGCCGTCGTCGTTCTCGCCCTACTCCAACACGTCGTCGTCCAGGGTCGTGGTGAGCGCGGCGGCGGTGGGGCACGACGACGACGACATGGTCGGCAACGGCGGCGGGAAGGGAGGAGTGGTGATGCAGCAGCAGCAGCCGCAGATGGCGTCGGCGGCGTGCCCGTGGACGAGGATGAAGTGGACGGACAACATGGTGCGCCTGCTCATCAGCGTGGTGCACAGCGTCGGCGACGACGGCGAGGGCGTGGCGACGCCGACCGGAGGCAAGGCGGGCAGGGCGGGGCACGGCCACGGGCACGGGCACTCGGCGGCGGCGCAGCAGCAGAAGAAGGGCAAGTGGAAGTCGGTGTCGCAGGCCATGATGGACCATGGCTTCGTGGTGTCGCCGCAGCAGTGCGAGGACAAGTTCAACGACCTCAACAAGCGGTACAAGCGCGTGGTGGACCTGCTGGGCCGCGGCCGCGCCTGCCGCGTCGTCGAGAACCACGCGCTGCTCGACACGCTCGACGGGATCACGCCCAAGGCCAAGGACGAGGCGCGCAAGCTGCTCAGCTCCAAGCACCTCTTCTTCCCGGAGATGTGCAGCTACCACAACAACGCCGCCACCGCCACCGCCGGGGCGGCGCACGTGCCGCCGCACGCCGGCGGCGCGGAGTGCCTCCACCACCCGCTGCCGCCGGCGCCCGTGGCCGCCGCAGCCTCGTCCGCCGCTCGCCACGCCCAGGCGGCCCCGTCCCCGCCCGGGATGAAGGACTCCGACGACGAGGACGAGGACGACGACAGCGACGACGCCGTGAGCGACTCCGACGAGGACGATGACGACTCCGACGAGGAGGAGGACGGCGGTGGCCACATGTACCACAGCAACCACCGTCCCAGTCGTCAGCACAGCGGCGGGCGTACCAGCAGCAAACGCGGGCGTGGCGAGGCCGAGGACCTCGACGACGAGGCGGAAGGCGGTGGTAGTAAGAGACGCGCGCGGAGGAAGAAGAAGAAGCGGCGGGTGGCACCCGACCCATCGGCGCTGCTGCGGCAGCTGAAGAGCGAGCTGGCGTCCGCGTCCGCCGCGGCGATGGACCCGCAGCAGGCCCGAAGCTGGATGCGCCGGCGCGCCGTGGAGGTGGAGGAGCAGCAGATCCTCCTCGACTCCCACGCGGTGTACCTGGACAGGCAGCGGCTCAAGTGGGAGGAGTTCCGCGGCGACAAGGAGCGCGACATGGAACGCGCGCGCCTGCAGAACGACCGCTTCCGCATGGAGAGCCGGCGCCTGTTGCTCATGCTCCGCCACAAGGACATCGACCTCGACATGGCCGAGGCCAACTCTTCGTCCGTCGACCACCACCACGGCGCGTCGCCGCTCCCAGCACACCAGCAGCAGCCGGTTGGGTCCAGCCCCAGCCCATCCGTCGCCGGCCACCCAAACTAGCTGCCGTGCCCGTGCGTGCCTTTCCATTCCATTACCGGTAGTGGTCGGTACCTGTTTCTTTTTAAAAGGAAAACTTTAGTTCTATCGCCATTAGTACTTGTAGTAGTGTTCTCTTCTAGGACAAAGGACAGTATGTGCTCAAGTTTCAGGGTTTTTGATTGTATAGTCCGTCCGTGTCAGGGTTTTAGTATAGCATGTTCATAGATTTCATAGTGCTATCTCCGTAAAAAAAATTTGCAATTCTCGTTTTTCCAAGAAGTCAATCAATCCTAACTTTAACTAAATTTATATAAATTATTACTAACACTTATTCCCCTGTCCCTAAATTTGTGTTGTTCTCACTTCTCTAGAAAATAATGCCGAATTTATATTAAAATATATAAATATTTATGCTAAATTGTCCATGCTCAATTTTGTTTATTTACTACGTTCGACATTAAATATATTCTAAAAAGTTGACTCTACAATAATGCTGAATTTTGATAAATCCGTTAAATTAAATCTCTGTAAACTTGAGTCCACCAACTGTCAATATCACTCGAACTTAATTTTATACATTAACTCATAATTAAATTACTTAACAGGCCACTACATATAAAACAAAGATATTTAATTATTAAAATTGATAGAACACGATTACTCCTACTCAATGATATTACTCAATTTTATATGTTGAAAAACTTTTTGACATTTAGATTAGAAATTCCGCTAGATCGTTACCTCGCCGGATCCAACACTTGGATCATGGCACACCATAACATAGCATTAGGATATCTAGACTTGTCATACTCTAAATCTATCCTCTGCGTAAATATTCCGTTCTAGCCATCGAGATTCTCTACTTTATACCACTTTCTCCCACTTTTCAGCAATCCTTTATATCTCATCCTCTACATCAACTACCACTAGTGGGCCCCAGCGTCATACTCTATTTCAAATTTTCCCCCCACCTATCTCTCTCCAACCTTCTCATTTCTTTCCCCGCATGCTCTCCTCTCCCCCACATAGTCGGGCCGAGCAGAGACCCCACCGCATGACTCCCATATGGAGGACAAGTAGGGTGGAGGGTGTTACGAGGGCGCATGTAGACGCCGACGCCATGGGGGTCCGCTCGGGCGCCACGGCTACACATCCCACTATCACCCAACCACGACGGCCGCCACGTTCTTGCCGGCTCTTGGTCGTCATCCTCCTCCGCTCTCGCCTCCTACCTCATTGGCGTCACGGTAAAGCATGGCGGCCGCCTCTTCCCCATCCGAGTCCTCACGTCTCCATAGCCGCCTCTGTTGTCTACACCAACGTCGCCACCTTCTCCCTGAAGAGGATAACCTGCTACACCCGGTCCTTTTGTTTTTTTCAAGTGCGCGGACAACATCGACATTGAAGCTTGAAGCTCTTCTACACCTACATTAGTGACTTCACGTCAAAATGTAATAGTTAAGCGTCTAGGTATGAAATGTCATCATTTAGGTTTTGGAAGTCCACTTGTAATAGGTGAAGTCATCATCTCCGCCCTTCTCTCAAGTAGGGCGAGTTTGTTTATGGGAGAATGTTGACAATGTGTCTAACATGGGAACGTATCTAGTGCAAACCAACCTCTCCATGCAACTATGCAAACTTCTAATCCGAGCCACGGAGATGTTGATCGGGGGGCGTGCATGGGGGTGGGAGGGATTTGCAAAAGTGTGATTACGAAAGTGGGCGGTTAAGTGTAAAAATACCTAATCCCGGCGCGCCCTTTGGTATCTCCATCGTGTGACCCGGATTATAAGTTTGCACATTTGCACGAAAAGGTTGGTTTGCACCGATACATTGTCGTCCAACCTAAGTAAGGTTCTCTTCTAGGCATCCCTAGGTGTTTTCTTTGTCGTTGTGCTCTTTGGTTCGAGTCAATGTGTGGCCTCTTAGTCCTTGAGATGGTGCCAAAACTTCCCTATCGATGGGACTCTTGGGGAAGATCAACCTATTATCCCTAGAGTAACTTTTATCCACTGAGCGACCCTTCCACTTTCGCACCGTCGGATCACTAAGGCCGACTTTTCGTCTCGCTTTCGACGGGTGAGTCTTGCATCCAAGCTCCCTTTGCCGCAAATTTTCGTAAGTTTATAATTTTAGTCCTTGAGATGCAAATTTCCAAAAGTTTGTAATTTGGTTTTAATGCTCAATATATTTTAGTTCTCGTCAAAGAAATGATAAGAAAGGTAACTCACTATTCCTCATTACTCGTTAATTAGCCAGCTCACTGTACAGTGTACACCTCGTCGTGGAGCCAACAAGACCACTGGAGTGGGCTTTGTTCTAGCAAAGCTAACAAGCCACGTAGGCGGCCCATAATAAAGTGAAATTTACGAGGGCCCAACACCAAGCGGTGCCTTGCCCGTGTGAGACTCGTCGCGCCTGCCGCCTCCACGCAGCTCCGCTCTTTCGTGTGTCGTGGTCCAGGGGCCTTCCACGCCTTCCCTTCCGTCCCCCATGGCGTCCAGGGATCTCCGGCGCCTGCTCGACGGCGTCGCTCTCGTCGCGCGCGAGGCCACGCGGGGCACCACCCGCGCGACGCCCTCAGGTCCGCGCTCCTTGCCGCCACCGACCTCGCCGGGCTCACCAGGGCACCCCGCGCCGCCCGCCGCCCCCTCCAGGCGCAGGGCAGCGGCCCACCACCGAATCATCCGCCCCTCCTCCGTCGTGTACTTCTCCCACGAAGAAGACACGACAACGCCGCAGGATCATGCACTGGAGCGGCCCCACCCCCGCCCCCGCCGGCACGAGATGCCCCGCACCCCGCGCGGACGCTGGAGACCGTAGAAACTAGTACGACCGCCGCCGCCGTCGTAGCTGAGCCTGCTGCCGTCGCGGTGGACAGGCCCCAACCTACGGTGCCTCCTCCTGAGCCCTCGCCTTTGCCCCAACAGACGCCGCCTTTGCCCTCAGCGGCGCCTGGGGAGAAGAGGCGGCGGCTGCGGGAACGGAAGGTTCCATCCACGCCCTTCACCAGAGCACTCGGGTAAGCTATCGAGGCTCATATCCCTTCAACTGAAACTTAAAATAATGCGCGTTTGATTCACTTTGAGTCTATGCTCATCTGAATTGAGGGATGATGAATGAATTGTGTTGTTTTTGGTGATGTGCTGGAAAATTAAGGTTTGCAGGACTGGGCGCCGGGCTAGCGTGGGGCACTCTTCAGGAGTCGGCACGCCGGGTGATGTATGGCACCCCGGTGGACACAGAGGGCAAGCAGTCAGCCCTCTCCCCGTTCTTGTCTGATCAGAATGCCGAGCGTGTTGCGCTTGCGCTCTGTAGGATGAGGAGCAGCGCTCAAGGTGGGGCAGATGCTGAGCATCCAGGACGAATCCCTTTGTACCTCTGCCGGTAGGATCTCGATTCTGATGCCACAGTTTTGCTCCATCATTTTGTATGATGCTTCATTTGCCATAGCCTTGTGATGTCCAAGTGTATTGAAACTAATCTTTGGACATCTTAACGTAGGTGTTGGCAGCGCTTGATATTGTTCGGTCAAGGTGCTGATGTTATGCCAAGGAAGCAGCTAAATTCAGTCCTTGATGCCGAGCTCGGTCCTGACTGGTCCTCCAAGTTGAGGAGTTTCGACTATGAACCGCTAGCTGCAGCTAGCATTGGGCAGGTTGGTTCAGCAGAGAAAGTTGCTCTATGTATGCTAGAAAGTTCACCGACAGAAATTTGAGCATTCACCTCAGCACCTCTATCAAACTAAAATATGTTGTTGGGTGCTGCTCTCACTGTTAAGCCATATCCTTTGCTTATATATAATTTCTTTTAATTTCAACCAGGTCCATCGAGCAGTTTTCAAGGATGGATCAGATGTTGTCATGAAAATACAATACCCTGGGGTTGCAGATAGTATAGAAAGTGATCTTGAGAATGTTAGGCTACTTCTCACTTATACAAATCTCATTCCTAAAGGTCTTTTTCTTGATAGAGCTATGAAGGTAAATCTTTTTTATTCATTATTTTTGATAGAAATATGGATTATTCATTCTGTTCTTTCTTTTCCTCATCTATTTCTGCCTGCTTTATCAGCACACTTTGTTTTTTTATTCTCTGTTAAAATTATAATTGTTGTGCAAACATAGACTAGATTTTACTGTGAAGTGCTGCACATATGAGTATGTTAGCTCTTTTTTGTTGTATGACATGAAAAATGGTTGGTCTTTGCCAATATACAAATGAAAAGAAAAACCAAAAAGATTTATGGAATTTTCAATAGCCACATCAAGCAAGTTACTGTCTTTTTTTATCTCTTTTCATAATTCTAAAATATTTTAAACCACACATACTGGTCATACATTGATATTTTTGTGTTCTATCTTATATTCTGGCAACAGAGAGCCTTGAATCTAAAAAAAAAAAAATTGTGTTAACAGAGTAAAAAGCAATTTGACATTTATAAACATAAAGAAATAAGCTCTTTGATGTTGATGTTATACAATTCAGGTGGCAAAGCAGGAGCTGGCACGAGAGTGTGATTATGTGATAGAAGCAAGTAACCAGAAGCGTTACAAAGAATTCCTATGTGATAGTGATGGCTATTATGTCCCAAAGGTCATTGATCAATTGTCTAGTAAGAAAGTGCTGACCTCAGAGTTTGTTCCAGGTATTTCTACTTCTTTTCAGCAAATAATGCTATGATTTTTGCCTTGTATTTATTGTTTGATGTGACCAGTTAATAACGATAACAATTTGCTGAGTTCTGCTCAACTGCTAAATGAAATAATACCAGAAACATTGAGCATGAGTGTGTGTTTGTGTGTGAGTTTCTACCTCTTCCATTGCCAACACTAACTGTACAACCAAAGAGAGGCATGGAGTTTATGAAGCTTTTGGATTCTTTTGCAGTATGGATTCAAACATTTATTTGTTTCTGTGCTTTGTAATTCATACTAGCTGTTTTTTCATGAATTGAATCAGTATATGTTTGCTAGAGATTCTAACAGCTTCATCTACTTGCTGGTTCAGGGGGTTCCCTATCGATAAGGTTGCTCAGTTAAATCAGGAAACCCGCAATTATGTTGGTTGTAAACTTCTTGAGCTACAATAAAGGAGTTGTTTTTGTCTTCAGATTCATGCAGGCATGTGCCAGATCTCATCCCATCTGTTAAATTCTAATAAATAACTAGTAGTTAGGTTGGCTGGTTGTATAATTAGTATCATGGTAAAATTCCATCAATTTATAGTTCGTGGTGCTCATTGTCAACACTGAATACCTTTCATTGAAACTATTCCGCTTATGCTTTGATCTTTAATTACTACTACTTTAGTGCAGACAGATCCAAATTGGAGTAATTTTCTGTATGATGATGCTACAAGGAAATTCAATCTGATTGACTTTGGAGCAGCCCGTGATTTTCAAAACACTTTGTAGATGATTATCTACTTAGATGGTGCGAAATGACAATTAGTGCATGCTTCAAATTGTCTCAGAGTCCATTATCAGAAGTTATCCAAAAAACACTGTGGATGGTTGGTATCTGATTTGTTCTATTGTTTCTCAGGTAGTTGCCTGTGCAAATAGAATCGGACCGGTGTCTTAGAGAGATGTCCTCAGGATCGAGTTCCTTACTGGCGGAACCAGAAGTTATGCTGGATGCTCATGTCAAGCAGCCTTCATTGTTGGTGTGCCATTCTCAAAGTCATAGTGGTCATGATTTTCAGGCGAATAATATCACACATAGTGTTTCCAATCTTGGGGCTACCATGTTGGAAGCACACAGGCTGACCCCCACCACCAGATGAGTGTACAGCCTCCATAGAAGCTGTCAGGTGCATTCCTTGCCTGCATCAAGATTGGGGCAGTTGTACCCTGCAGAGATCCTGTTCCAAGTTTCTGAGCAATATAATTTCAGTGCCGACCATTCAGATGTAGCATCTAGTGCTGGATAGTAGTGTCAATGAAATCTTCGTTTTTTGTCATGTGTAACTGAAATAGTTTCTTCATCATTGTCGGCTGCAGCTCATTTTTTCCGAAGGAGCTTGGCAGTCACCTCTCATTCGTAATTGGTGTCAAAAGAATGTATGAAAGACCTTATCCTGGGATTGGATAGTCAAAAGTGGTGGTATTATTTGCACAGATTTATTAGTGGAGGAATAAAGAGACATGGATCAAAGTTTCTGTTTTTTAACAGAGTTTATGCTGTGACAGTGTTTTATAATCAAGTCACAGAAAAATAGAGTCGAAGGCACGACCATGTAAAAACTTCTTACAAGTAGTGTCTCATTTTTTCTACCCAGTTGACCTGGGAACTTTGTGACTATATTTGACCTCTCATTTTTTCTATCCTGCTGATCTGGGAACTTCATTGAAAATATTTGCAAAATTGATGAGTTCACTCGCATGGTTTGTGTTGATACGATGGCTCACGAACATTGAAGGCATTGTTGCATCTCTTCGTTCTCGAAACGTCTTTATGCGGTGATATGGAGTTTTTAAAAAATTCCAAACTGTTAAAAGTAGACTTGTTATGCAAGTTTGCCACAAGATGTGGGCTGTAGTTTAGTGGTGAGAATTCACGTTGGCCGTGGAGACCTGGGCTCGAATCCCAGCAGCCACAAAATTTCATCTTTTTATTTTTGATAGAAACCCCACTTAGCTAGTTGGTTGAATTTCTCTATTTTTGTTTTTCATTCATATATATACGCTATGTAGAGTTTTTTTCCCTTTTGACATCGCTAGACTATTTTAGCACTTCTTAAATAAATACTTCCATCCCAATTAACTTAGTATGAACCTTAGGAGGTTGCCTGTTCTGCAAATATCTTATTCTGATTTTCTTGAGACAATTTTTTTGCACCAATTTTTTTTTAAAATAAGATGA
The DNA here is from genome assembly GCA_015847255.1 of Hyparrhenia diplandra. NCBI lineage: Eukaryota > Viridiplantae > Streptophyta > Magnoliopsida > Poales > Poaceae > Hyparrhenia > Hyparrhenia diplandra. The sequence continues at coordinate 102,515 of JADLZK010001785.1, forward strand.
GTGGTCATTGACGTAAGATAAAAGACAAAACGTCATATAATTTAGGATGGAGGAGTATATGTCTTTGGTGTTAGATAGATAGTGCGTGCACTTAGTAACGGTGAAAATGACACTCCAAACTATAC